>PVHY01003127.1:0-113041 GCA_004024945.1 Uropsilus gracilis | reverse complement strand
CAAAAAAAAAAAAAAAAAAGAACAGGCTATTTCTTGCTGCAGTTAGCTGAAGGTCATTCTCTGCAATCTCATTTCCGTGCTCACACTAAAAGCACGTGCACACCAGCCATTACTTGTCTTTCTCCTCTGGCTTATTTCATTTGGCATAACCCTCTCCAGCTCCATTCACACTGTTGCAAAAGCAAAATGACTTTTTCCTCAGCCATTTGTTTGTCAGCAAACGCTGCTCCCTCCTACCTCCTTTCCCCTGCTATGAAGTGTAGACTTTTTTATATCACAGTTTAAAAAACACATTGTAAAAGACTACTAGATGGGAGCTTATGATGTGGGAAAGATGAAACTTAGCCTTTATGTATCATTAATACAGTTATTAACCACGAAAATCAAGTACTAACTGCCCCAAATTAAATACATTAAACTTTAGATGATTTACACTCTGAAAAAAGTGAGGAGGCACTTTCACTGCTAATTCCCGAGGGTGTGTGCAAAGCAGGCCATGGCGAGGAAAGGCTTCTAATAGTCCCTGATTGCTGGGACTTCTGGTTTTGCCGAGCAGAGCTCAGTGATGGCTGCATACAATGGACTCGTCTATACTCCGCTCCCAGTATAGGCGGACTCTGTCCTGGTCTCCAACTGCCAGGGCCTGCCCGGCGGCCAAACCCAGCTCACACACCACCCTGCTCTCCACAGCCAATGCCCCGCCCCAGCCGCTCTGCCACCCTAGGTCACGGCTGGTGGCTCTGTGAGGGTCCCCCTTAAATTCTAGCCTGTACCAGAGCTGTCCAGGAACACATCCTCCCCCCTTAGAGAATCATCCATTCCCCGAGTCAACACATCATCCGCCACGCCATGCGCTCGCCTGGGCTCTGGGAACAGAGAGCAGTGAGAAGGAACTTCTGCCCCAAGAGTGCAGCCCCACGTGAACACCTGCTCTCTTGGTTTGGTCACCCATGTCAATGCCGAGGCTACTGCGGCCTGTTCAGCAAGTGTGGCTGCAGACTCTAGCTCCCAGCATGCTGTGCGTGTCCCCTCCCCTCCGGTGTGGCCCGAGACTGTAAGCCCAGTACAAAGTCCTGCTAGGTCTGCCTCTTGTGTTTCAGCTTTGCACTTAGCATCTAAGAGCTGACGGGTCTGCAAACAGCACGCCACTTCTACGAAGAAGGTGGCATCTCTGACACGAGCCCAGCATGCCATTTGCCAGTGAGAGAAAGCATTGTCTAAACATGCATCTCCCCCCGAATTCTCTTCTGAACTAATAGCATAGCTGAGAGTCTCACGGGAGTGGCGAGATCTGTCATAGCTGGAATTCCTTTCTACTAACGAACTCATTAGAACGCATACACACACAGCCGCATAGGACAGTGAGCTAATTGTACAAAGTGCACCGAGTTCAACAGTGACGTGAAGGGTTCGTGGTATTCTCGAACAATTAGGAACAACAGCTCAAGGGTTGGAGCTAACTGCCATTGTCAGCTCATCACTTATGCAATACACTTTTCTGAGCACCTCTTTCCACGACCAGCATCAACTGGCACGGTAAGGAAAACAAAAGGAAACCGAGGGAGCAAAGGGAAGACAACTCTCAGTGGACTCTGGGAAAGACAGGCGCCATCATTATTCCATGTTCATGTCCTGGCCAATTATTTCAAAGCAGGATTTGAGACACCTCACAAATAAGTACATAAATTCCACATAAAGATAGGAAACTAAGGTCATGGAAGAAAGTAGAAAGTGTACCGAGACATTTGATGAAATTAAACAATGTTTGACTCTGAGCTTCCTGTTGGCCAATGGAGGGGGGGGAGAGAATGAATAATGGGCAGTAACTAAGTTCTCCTTTAGCAGAATGGACCACAGATACATGTTTTCTACTTGCCAGAGCTCCTCACCATGCATCCCAAACTTTCCATCACGTGCGGTGAGCGTCCAGCCTTCTCCACGCCGATGGCCATGGCACTGCAAGACCAGTTCATTGCCTCAGCTCCCCCCTTCCCCTCCCTCAAGTCCGCTTGAAGCACTGTGGTCCTTTCTTCATTTCTGGAACATTTCAAGCTCACTTCCTCCTGGAAAGCAATTTTCACACACAGCTTTCTTCATTTGCATTTCACACCATTGTTAGCTTCTCGGGAAGTCCATTGCTTGACCATCACAGAGCTGGTTGGCACGTCATTTTGAGCATGTGACTAGACTCACTTGCTTCACACATTCACCATCTGCAGAGAAGGTGGTGTGTGTGTGCTTGTCTGTCTGCATCTCAGCCCACCCACCACCCCAGGGGCCTGTGGACCTTGTGGCCTTCGTCCTCCCTGCAGCTCCGAGCCGTCATGCACCACGCGTGGTGGCAATGAGAGCACTGGGCCATGAAAAGCAGAACATTCTACATTGATTAAGAAAAGTGCTAAAAGTAAGAGAGAAATATAAATCTATCAAAGCTCATGCCTTCCTTACACTCCCCGGCTAAAGTTCCAATCAGTGCAGTCATCGACCGCAGGGGACAGAACACTCTGTAAAAGGCCAGCGAGGAACTGCATTTCCTGTGGGACATGCAGTCTGTGGCGCCATGCTCCAACGGTCACTGTGGCAAGGACCCGCCATCCGCAGCACCTGACCGCTGGGTGTGGCCGGGAGCACATGAAACTTGATTTACAAAGGAGGGCAGCTGCTGGACGTGGCCTGCGGACCACAGCTTGCCAGCTGCTGACACGACAGGTGGCTCACAACCAGTATCGGGAAAGTGCTCGCTGCTGTTAAAAGTAAAACCAAGCAGAAGAGTTCCATCTGAAGAAAAAAGTCTGGGAATATTATGGTGAAAATTCTTCTGTCTAGAAAATAAGTGAGCCCAAGAAAGAAGTGAAGCCATCATCAGAATAATAGAGCAAAACAAACAGCAGAGGTGCCAGTGGCCATGTCACAGTTTAGGCCACATTCACAGACGTCACTCCATCATTGGGAAGAGATGGCTCTGTCTCTAGAAGATTCTGCCGAGAGCACAGAATCAGCTAGGCCTGCCTCTAGGCCAAGCTGTTTACATCCCTTCTCCTCATGTGGGCACAAAAATGTTGCCAAGGCAATGCTTCCCTCTTCTTTAGAAAAGAGAACTTGCCCAAGAGCTTCTGGCACCAGGCCAAAGCTTCCGCACAGAGCATGGAAAGGGGGTCCTCAGACCCTGGGTTATCTAACGGGAGCTATGGTGGGGGAAATGGGTGTGGAGTCAATAGGTTGAGCCTTTAGGATGGAGTATCTCTGAGGTAAGATGGCGATGGAACAGGGCAGTCCTGGAGAAAGAGGACAGGCGATCTGGCAAGACTGAAGGCTCGTCAATGCTGGTTTCCGCAGCCACAAGATTAAAAGAGCTGCACTTGGCTTAGGCCACTCCGCTGTGACTGCAGTTACTCACCGAGGTGAGACGGTCTTTTGCTTGTCACCTTTTTTGGACAATAGCATAATCATTCAGGCGTTGGGCGTCTGACAATATTTCAGACTCTCATTTCTCAGCCTGAAAATGTCTTCCCCATGTAAGAGCTCCATATTCCTTCTGGAATGCATGGCGTGCTGCCCCTCCCTCCCTCCTAGAAAGCTGTCTTCTATGATATATACCATCTCATCTCTTGAGCCGCTGGGAGATGCATTTCTGGAAGCCAGTCTCTTGGCAATTGAGGCCTCATTTTTCCATTAAAGAGAGTATTCATGCATTCACTTACAATTGCGGGTTTAAAGTGTTTAGTGTGATCTCTGCTGCTTGTCAAGCAGAATTTCTATATGAACATGAAAATGCAACATTAATATGATTTGCAGCCCTTCCACCGGGTTCCTACTTTCCTCCGGCAACATAGCCACTTTTCTCCACGCCAAAAATCCATTACAGGTGCTCACGCCATTTGGTCTCTTTTGGAGGTACATCTTCTAAGTCTGCCACGGGAAAACGTCAAAAAGATTCTAAATGGGTCATCCCCCTGCCCCGCAATCTTTAACTCTGATTTATTTCGAAGCTGAAAGTATTCATCACCAGTTGAGCTAAAATAAACTAACTCTTATGACACAGAATTAAATTACGGGCAGAAATAAAAATCTGAAATTCCTCCAGAGTGCTTCATATAAACATCAGCAGAATAATTGAGTTGAGGTAAAATATTTTGTTGAAAGGCCAAAAAAAGTCACCTGAAGGAATTTGTTTCCTTAATCTCTGACAATGTTTAATTTTCTTTCCATGATAATTACAGAAAAAATTTTGCTTGTGTGTAAAATTCTTTCTTCTTTCAACTCCACTTTGCCTCCCTTCCCTTGCCATATCTTTACCAAAATACTGGAAATAAAAACATTAGGAAAATGTTTAAACGTTTAGCTAAATGAGAGCCTCTCAAGATTTAGTTAAAAGAAATTATGCATTTACTCAATATTCACAGCTTCCAAGTTAAAGTTTAGAAAGGGGGAGTGTTAGATTTCCATTTTGCCTGCCTGATTTTCCTTGCAGTTGACCTAAGGACACACACTGAACAATCCCAATGACTCTGTGACATTAAATTGGGAGAATGGTGATTTCTGGACCCCTAAGAAAATAATTGCACAGCTGTGAGAGATCTCACACGTGTGCGAACACATGCGTGTGCACACATACCACTGTACGCGTGCCATCAAGAACCAGTAAAGACAACCTCTCTCCATCTTCCTCTCACCCTGTCGCTGGAAATTTCAAAATGATGCAGTGTCCACACCGCATGGAAAAATTTTAAGCCAATTCTTTAAGGATTTACCACAAAATGACCAGCAAGGCAACACAATGGTGGCCCCCGAGGGAATCCATTTCTCCTCTGAGCTGCCAACGGTGTCATTTTCATAGTTGCATGTTTTAAAATTCTCAACCACCCCCCCCACCCCCCCGACTTTGTGGAGCAGTAATTTTTAAATTATCCGGTGGTTTAATAAACATCTCTGATGCATCGTCCGTTCCCTTCAACGGTGCTAGTAGTTTTCAGGCCATTCTCCTTTCCAGATGCAAAAAAAAAAAAAGGAATGGAGGGAGGTGGAAAAAAAAACCATATTTTGAGATCAGCCCCAGCTCTGCCATTGACAGGCCACACGGCCCACGGCTGGCCCTCACACGGCCTGCAGCTGGCCCTCGCCTCCCTCCAAGCGCAGGGGCTTCTCTGGAAAGGGCCAGAGCGGCCGAGCCTACAAGCACAGGACTCCAAAAAGCGGTAGTTTGCAAAGAGACTGTCGAGCGGCTGCGCCAAGGCGAGCTTGATTTGGATGCATCTCCGCGGTGGGGAATGTTGGGCAAAAGGAGGCACCGGTTTCTCTGCTCAGGAAGGAAGGGCGCTGGCTCGGGCACGACGCTCTGAGCTCCCGAAGAAGACGCGCCTCGCCATTCAGAAGCACCCCAGGTCGAGTCCCTAGAAGACAACCCGTTCCTACCACGTTGCAGCTGGCAGCCTAGGGCCAGTGCCCCTTACCACTTGCTCCTCCACTTGCGTTCTCCTCCCCCCTCTGTCCGTAAGGTGCCCGCAGCCTTGCTGCGCTTTGCAAGGGAAGGTCAGGACGCGCCTCCTCGCAGCTCCGGTGACTGGCGGGTGAGGGCAGCATGACTCGGCTGTGATGGCACAGTCCCTCCTCTCCTCTGTAGCTTCGAGGGTCCATAACGTCCCCAGTTCGAAGATCCATGTGCTTCCACACCTTTCTCTGCCGCTCACTGTGCTACGTCCCCGGACGCTTCCCCCAGTTCTTCAGCCACCGAGCACCCTTCAGCGGCCTCATCCTCCCAGGCGCGTGCCATCCTTCCTCGCAGCACGCTTTGGAGATCTTCGTTGCCCTGGCATCTCCCCGCAAAGGAAGCATCACAATGCACCTGAGCGTTTCTTGGAGCGAAGCCTCCAACACGCTGCACTCCCTGACCTCCCCACTCTTTCACATCCCAGCACCCGCTCTAGTTCCCTGGTGACCTCCACACCCCGCCCTCCTTCCTAGCAGACCACCAACTATGCTCAGAGGAACAGTGGCCCCTCCAAGCCGCTCATCCCTCTGGAACCTGTGAAGATATTAACTCAGATGGCGAACGGGACCTGGCACTGTGACTGTGAAGGGTCTAGAGAGAGGAGAAGGTCCTGCGTTATCCGCGATGGGGCCCATGCCATCACGAAGGTCCTTCTAGAGGGGGACAGGAGGATCAGAGAGTGGAGTGGTGCAGCCAGGAGCCAAGGAATGTCAGCAGCTTCTAGAAGCTGGGAGAGGCAAGACACAGATTCTCCCTTGAGATTCCAGGGAGACAAGCCCTGCTGACATCATGATGTTATTAGCCCAGCAAAACTCATCCTGCGCTTCTGACTTCAAGAGCTGTCAGATAAGCTACAGCTTCTTACTGATGTCATCAAGGCGGTGGGCATTCGCTCAGGCAGCAGTAGGAAACGAACCCGACACCCACGCAGCTGAATGGCCTCTTCGCCCAGTTCTGAGAGTCCCAACGGTCTAGAATTGCAGGGTCTTCCCCTCTGAATTTCTTTGATTTCGGATCTTCCTCGATCGCTGCCTCGCCACTCTCCGGTCTTGACTGGCTTCTCACCCAGAATGACGCCTTACCTGCAAGCCTGTTCATCAGCGTTTGAGCGATGTTGGCGCAGTCTGCACCAGTGAATTAGGATCACTTCATCTGTGGATTTCAGGTTCTTTGCCACTAAGATTTCTCACTAGTGTGTTAGAAGCAGACGCCATAAATAGTTCTGCCTTGCCTGGGATCCTAAATCCACCCCATCCACATTGCTCTTGGGTGAACCCACCGAACTTTTCTGAGAAACTGACATCAGCTACAGTCTTTCAACTTTTTCCTGTCTTTAGCTACCTCTTTGCTTCCTCTTGTCTCAAACCAGCGCCCTTCTCCTTCACATGTGTCCGGACACTGCACAGTCCTGCGTGTTCCGACGTCACTCTACCCACTAGCTTCTGTCGCTGGAGCACAAGAGGAGTGCCCAGCAGCTTCACTCCGTGCACAAGGAAGCACCATCTCCAGCCAGCCAGGACAAATCATTCTCAGCTTTTCCCCGACAGAGTTCAGTGCTTGAAATCCAAAGCTTCCCCTATTTTCTCATAGAGTGTTTCCTTGCTTTAAAATCAAGGTCTCAAATGGGAGACAACATCCAGTTGTTCGGCCTTTAAGAGACATACAGGAAAGACAGCAGAGGAGATGACAATAGGAATCTCTGAGATCGCAGCGATAGCAGATATTCTCTGCCAGTGTCCTCAGAAACACAAAGTGGGCCTTTGTTTTGTTTTGGAAAGAGTCTTTCTCCGTCCTGAGGATCTGTGTCTTCTACGAAACAGACACTCGCTGAATGTTTATTGGATTAATGGTCAAGGAAGCTCACTGAGATGGAAATTTTCCACAAGCTGATCATCGCAGGCCAGCAGAACACCTTCCCCGCACACTGGGTCTGCCTTCAGGTCAGAATCTCTCCATCTCTGTCTCGACAAATTGTTTACAAAATACTACCTCCATCAATGCACAGCCTCTATCCTATTGCTTCCCATCACTGAAAACAGAATTATGTGTTTTTTATGGCTTTTTATACCAGTATATTCATGTTATAGGCTTCAAAAACCTCACAGAATAGTTCAAACAACTTTTGCTGGTGTGTAGTGTTGCTATGGAAGCCCACGGGTGAAGAGAAAGAAGCATAAAAGGGGAAAGTTATTTAAAAATTGACTTTACATAGATGTTAAAGATGTCAACATTTTTAGGGGGAAATCTTGCTTATTTAAAAATGTCTAACATTATTCTAGCCAAATAAATACTGAATGAAACTCTTGCAGAAATATAATATTTATGGAAAAGGTACAGATTTCTCATATAGCTATTTACTTTTTGCTTAAATTAATTGCATGTGTATGTAACGTACACAGACCTGTATTTTTCAAACATATTAAACATATTGACCTTTTCAAAATGTACATTTTCAATCTATGAATTTACATATATATGAAGTATGCAAACCATTTCAGTGATAGGGCCAGAGTACATTTAAAATCCCAATTTGTGAAAATATCTCACAGAAATGATGAGGAAGTTTAAATAAGAGAATATGAACTAACAAAAAGAAAGCACATGTAGGAGTAAAGTTGACTTAGATTCAAATCTTTATCACTCACTACATAATATTTAACCTCTCCAGCTCCTAACACTTGGTATAATAAACTCAGAAAACATGGATGAATGATAGACATCACTCAGTAAGGTTAATATCCAGATGTTGGATATAAAAAAAGCCTTCAAGATCTATCTCATGGTGGTTATAGATACAAAAGATAAGTATTCAGGAGATGTATAACCATCTAAAAAGCAAAACATTCTTCATAAAGCCCTCGCAGAAAGGAAAACAAATTGAAATGGATAGCCAGTAGTGCTACAGATATAAAACAGATTATTGATGTGTTTGTCTTAAAATAATTTGGGCTGAAAATAGAGTTGATTTCCTGAAGTGAAGCTTCGGTGCATTTTTTAATAATTTACTCTGTCATCATTATCATATAGTATTTAGCTTGGAGAGAGTCCAGCAGAGTAAGTAGTCGAGGAAGAGAGCAAACTGGTGCAGGTATATCCTTTGGAAATTAAGAAGTGAAATTTCAAAAACAAATTGAGAAAATAACAACGCAATTCTCATCTTTCAAGTCTCTGGTGAAGTTTAAATGAGTCACAGCCTCTCCTTCTGTTCAAGGACTGTGTCTAATTCTTTACTTCCCAAGGGTGCCCAACACAATGCTCTGAACAAAGTAGACGTTCAATAAATATTTGCTGAGTAAATCAATGTCTTGAAATTCATTTGACAACATACATTATCTGCTTTCCTCCCGCAATCAATCAAGTTAATCATTTCCTTTCATGTGAGAACTGCATCTTAATTTCTCTTGAGAAAGCAATGTTTTTAGTTTCTAAGAGTTTCTTTTAAATGATTTGTCTAAGCTGGGCATGGTGGCACATGCCTGTAAGCTTCAGCCTGTGAAGCAGCTGGGACTGGGGATCGTGGTTTGAGTCCCGCTTGGGGCAACATAATGTGAGACCTAGTACCCCAAAAATAGCTGGGCATGGTGGTGCACGCCTGTAATCCCAGCTACCTGGGAAGCTGAGGCTGAGGATTGCTTGAGTCAGTGGTACCCTGAACAACATGAGCCCGTGGTTCCATAGGCAAAAATAGCGAGATCTAGTATCAAAAAAAAAAAAATGATTTGTCTTGGGGAGAGTTGGCAGCCATGCAGTTAAAAGGAAAAGAAGAAAGAAAAGTTAAAGAGGACAGCCCAGCGCATCATAGCAGCCACTGATGACACTGCAAAAGGGTCACATGCTTGACCTCTGAGGAACAGGCTGTTCCTCCTAGGGCCCCTGTTCTACTCCAGCACAACTTTCCTGAGACCAGAACCAGCTCATGAGGCACCCCGCAGCCAGGGAAGGGTAACTGGTGGGCCTCAGCCCTGTTCCGTTGAGCCCTCGCTTCCACTGTGGCCACTAGGGCGGCGGTGTCCTCATGGATTTGGACAGGTGGGGGGAGTTAAGGGCAGATGATGTGCGGAGGCCCCACACACATCATTCAGTTTCATCCTTTCAACATCCCTTTTGGAAGTCCATCCCTGTTTTACAGATGAGAGAGAATTGGGGGTCAAACACTCTGCGGAACCGGTGTATGCACATGCAGGCAAACAGTAAGGAGCAGGCTTGGAATTTATTTTTTCAAAGACATAATATATAGATCCTACAATCCATTCCATTAAAGCACAATCTATTCATCTCCCACAAATTTATGACAAAATGCAACCACCAGCATTGTCTAATCTGAGAATGTTCTAGCCTCTTAAATAAGGAACCCCATAACCATGGGTAGTCAGTCACTTGTCACTGCTTCCTCTCCAACCTAGGCCACCACTCTTAAATTTTCCATCTAGATGGATTTGCCTACTCGGCCTTTTTCCAATTAATGGAGTAATATGACAGATGGTCCTCGGTGACTGACTTCTATCATGTTTTCAAGGTTCATCCATATGTAGCACAGCCCTGTGACACTGACATTTTGTTCAACAAGAGATGGCATGTACCCAACCGTGCTAACATCTACACCACATCACCTGGGCTAAACCAACTAGATTTGCGTAATTACATTCTAAAATAGGCACACAGCGACAGAAACTCCAAATGTCATATTTTTCAGAATGTACTTCAGTCATACTGTGATGGGTGACTGCTCTTATTCCTTTGTTCTGCAACATAATCATCTTCCAATCTAAGAAAAAAATACTTTCACTGTATTACATTGTTAAAGAAATTATAGTTATAAAGCCCAAGTACTGTGTTACAACAAGATATGAAAACGGAGACAGCTAGATTTCAATTATCAGATTGGCCCAAATCTAAGTCTTATGATATATATATATATATATATATATATATATATATATATATTTAAGTCTTATGATATTGTGCTGTGGAGGCAATAGGAAACCACTACTCAAGTATCGGTGGGGCAAGGAAGATGAAATGGTTCATTCAGCAAGAGCTTCTTGGTACTATCTAGTATACTTATGAGTTCTTGAAATTCATTCTAAAGCTGTATCAGCACATATGACAAATGAATCATTTGTTTCTATCTCATTTGTTGTGGTAAAAGAGGAAACCACCTTACACTTACACCTTACAGTACCCGTGAACTGGTTAAATAAATGATGGTACATATAAGCAGTGGAATACTCTAAAGCTGTGACAAATAATGTCTTCCTTATTTTTAACACTACACAGATATGAAAAGTTCTCTAAGATATAGTTGAAAGAACAAGTAAAAGAACACTCTGCAGAGAAGACAGTTTTGTAAGAGAAGGGAGTAAAATAGAATGTATATATTTATACCTTATTCATATGCAAAAGGAAACTTTGGAAGGGTAACAAGTAAATAACTGTCTGGTGGAAAAGCTGGTAACACTATGACAGAGGAATGAGCTGGGAAAGACTTTGGGCTGCACATGTACACGCTGATGTTACGGAAGACAAAAATTCTAGAATGTTCCTCTGAGCTTCCTTTCTCCTGGTTACTTACTCAAGCTCTAACCTAAAAACTGCTGTGAAAGGACTATGCAGATAGAATGAAGGCTGTGAATCAGCTGATCTTAACGTGGGGTATTCCCTGGAATATCTGAGTGTGCCCATGAGAAGACAAGGGCAGAGGTTAGGGATACTGTTACTGGAGGGTGGCAGGGAGAAAGAGACAAATGCAGTCAACTGCTAAGAGTAGAGTCCTCTGACTGATAGCCAGCAAGGGAAAGGGGACCTTCATCCTACAACCACAAGCAACCAAACTGGCCAACAACCTAAATGAGCTTATAAGCAGATTTTTCCACATAGCCTCCTGAGACGATCCCAAATGGTGACATCTTGATGTCAGTCTTGTGAACCCCTGAACAGGAAAGTAGTCCAACATGGACTTCTGACCTAAAAGGCAATGAGATTTTCTCTCGTTTCAAGATGGTGTGTTTGTGGTACAGTTTATAGCAGCAGTAGGAAACAAAGACATATGTGTATTTGTAGGACTTCTCTTTTAAATTATAAGTGAAGATTAAAAATCAATGGCAATCCAACGAGACCTTACAAAGATAGTTGAAAACAAGGTTAAGAGTCCAGGAGCATAACTATCTAGTCAAAAGATCGTAGCAGTTTTCCTTGTTTGGCACGCCTATGGCTTTAGTAATTTTAGTCTGAAAATTTCAGACCGTTTGATAAAATTCCCTGGGCAGCAGGTTTATCTTGTAAAGCCTCAATAGCAGACTTGTTTTCCCAAAGTTCTCTATCTCCTAAATCTAGAGTCTTCTCTAAAGTCTAAAATACCAGGGTATACACACAGCTTCTTTAATTCTTAGAAAGTTAGTTAAAACAGATAAAATTAAATTGATAGGCACTAAAGAGACAGCCACTTGGCTTACAGGGGAATGTTTACCTTGTCTAATTGAAATGTCTAAAGGTTAAGCCTGCACTTTGTCTAACCTTTACTACACTATTCTTCCCTTTGGTATCGGGTATATTCCACAGCTTTGCTGAAGGAGTTTATTGTTCTTACATGGGAAAAAGGGTCAAATAAGTGATCTTTAATACAGAATCATCACAGTGAAATGTCGAAGGACACTATGTCTCTTTATTATCATCTAGCTCTTAATAGCTAAAAACTTTGTATGAAAATAAAAACCTCCCCTAAATAACTATGTTCAGCCAGCAAAAGCAAATGTTTATTTCCTTCCTAATTTGTTCAAAAGAAAATTCGAATTAATCTTTGCTGTTGAGTAAAACCTATCAGATCATCTCATTCTTTGGCAAAATCTATTTTCTAGACCATCTTTCTTCTTCTACCACCTACGCCCATGTTTTGCTACCCACAGCGGATCAATTTCTATTCCAGTAGATCTCAACTTGGGGGTGGGGTGTGATTTTATACCCTAGAGTACAGTCAGCAATGCAATGTCTAGAGCCATTTCTGGTTGTCACAACTGGGGGGAATGCTACGGACATGTAGGTGGAGGCCAGGGAAGCTGCTGAGTATTCTACACCCCAGACAAGAGCCCCTTGATAATGACTGCCTAGCTCCCAGATGTCAATTAGTGTTGATGTTGACAAGCCTGGTCTAGACAGATCTAGAAGGATGGGTCAGTAGTGAGTAAAGATGTGAGGTTTTTCTGTTTAAGCAAAGCAGCGGAAGTCACGTTAGTACATGATTGCTATAAAAGAAAGGAAGGAGCTTCCTTCTGTTTTTCAAAGTTTTCCGATCACTAAATTGAGTATCATTTTAAAATTAAATTAGCTTAAAAAAGTCAAATGTAGAGTTCAGTTCCTTAATCACATCAACCACATTTCAAGGGGTCGGTAGCCTCATATAAACTCAGATATTTCTGGCAACACATTACATGTTATCTGTGATAACATGTTATCACAGATAACATGAGTGCATGGAAAGGGAGGCCAGGAGGACAAAAGGGAAGGAGGGGGGCATGGGGACTGGAGAAGAGGGGGGCAGTGAGAGATAGAGAGCAAGAAAGAGAGATTGATAAATGCTCACATTAAGGAAAGGGAAAGAGGAAGCAAAATAGAGTGATCAGAGAGATAAGAAGGGAGGGGAGCAAAGAGAAGGAAGGTGGAGCGAGGCTGGCTGCTCTGAGGCAGGAATGTTGAGTGACCCCTTTCATACCGGAGCATTATGGGTGATCTCCAAGAGAAGCTCTGTTGGTGAACAGGTGAACTGTCAGGAATATTTCAAGACTTAAAGGAGTAGGTACAGATGTTTGTTTTCATTTACACATCTTTATCTTCTTGCTTTTGTATTTAAAACAGGGAAAATGGAGATGGTGGCTCAGCTGACAAAATGATCACAAGCAGTGGCAAAAATATCATTGTATTAAAAATTATCCTCTAAAATGCTAAGAATTCTAAATAATCATCTTAGAACAATTTTACAATTTCAAGAAATCATACTTAGGTATTTATCGGGGATGGGGCCTGAAGTGTGAAGTTTCTCAACAGAAAAGGAGAAATCTAGTACAAAGAGGATGGTTCTTCCCCTTGTTCCTCTTGTCCCCAGTGGGAAAGCCCAGTTCATACAACAGCCCAAACCAAAGCCAATTCAATTTAAATGATCTGTCACCTGGAGTGAGGGGATGGCAGAGGAGGAAGGTCTGAGCTAAGCTGGTGCCTGGCCTGAGGAGAACCGCTGGGGAAACTGAGTTCTTTTCCCTTTTTAGCTAGGTTTTCTGAAGAGCAAAGAAAGTTTACATTTGAGTCTCCCATTTGAAACCAAACTGGATATGACATCACAGCTGTTTCTTTGAGTGGACCATAAAAAGTAGAGTGTGCGTGCGTGCGCATATGTGTTTGCCCTGCGCATGCGTGCACGCCTGCTTCCTCCATCCTGGGCTGTCACTTGCCACGCTGAACTGTGAACTGTAGAACACGGGTCAAGAAGCACTTCCTTCTCTCAGAGCTGGAGCACTCCCGCCACCCGCTCAGCCTCTGAGGGGCATCCTTATCACCCCTGGGCATGGGGCTGGGAGCTGGAGGCCACCACGGCACAGCAGATGTGAGCAGCTAACCCGAGAATTCCCGACTGCTGCAGAGAAAGGGCGACGCCGGGAACAACAGATGTCAACTTTGGGGGGGGGGGTTCCTCTCATCGGGTTTTTGAAAAGGGGACACTTTTGCCCAGACCCTGGAGAGGACTGGGGCAGGAAACCCAGTGGAAGAGCATCTAATAACAAACACCGCAATCCAGTCACTCCACCGCCCCTGAGGTGCCAACGTGCGTGGCTCCCAGGACTGTGTCTGCACTGCAGCCTCTGCAGGCGGTTCGCTCCCCACATCCCAGTCTAGCTAGGTGCACACCGAGGGGCGTGGTGAGCTCAGCACAGGCCCAGGACCGTTGAAAATAAAGACTGCAGCCTTCTGGCGAGAGGCCCGCTGCTGTCCATGCAGAGAAGAGCGACGATACTCAGCCGACAGGCACAACTGTGCTTGCTACCAAGCGCAGTTCGCAGCTGAGCGCCCCCGACGCTGTGCTCGCCAGGGCTTCGCAAGCAGCAGCCTTCACGCTGGACGTGCTGCGGGCTCCTTCCAGACTCTGACTTAACACACTCTTCGGTCTCGAATCCCGCTCCACCCACCACCTTGTCCAAAATTCCAGGGCCCCCCAGGATCTTGGCATTTAACCCATGAACCGTCGCCAGGCCTAACTGCATCAACAGCCCCATGGAACGCTTACGCAGTGACGGGATCCGTTAGAATGAAGACCCCATTACATTTGTAAATGCTGTGATGGCACTCCTTGCTCAGTGCAGAGAGAGAAAAGAGCTCAGACTTAATCCGTTTTAATCTCAGTTATTTCCTGATATAAAAGACAGTGGGCCTTTTCACGTTCTTTTGGAAGGATTAGTGAACGCAAATGTAAATAACAAATTGCCATTTCTGAGTTCTGGAAGCGCCAAAAGCAATACAAAAGGCAGGCAGACAGATCGAATTTCTGAACAGAATTATTTTTCTAAGCAGAGTTTAAAAGTTAACACTGGGAACAAATGTTCAACAGTTCTGCAGGGTTATTTTTCTTTACCTGGAACACATTTTGCCGAACAGTTAAGCTGTCAAGTTAGAAAGACGGATCTTGATGTTATAGAGACAAAGGAACGTTGTCTATGTGACCGGCATAATAAGAGACTTTTTCCAAAGGTGGAGTATCTTGGATAACAACTTGTATATCCCTCCTGTCATTTTGTTGTCAGAGATATTTCAAAGTGAATGGTATCAGGGTTTTTTGGAGGAGAACATATGGATTCCCATCAACGTAGGGAACATGGGTGTTAAAAGCAATTTTGAAATAACCTACGCCAACCTCTTCATTTCACAAATGAGGGAAGTGAGACTCCCAGGCATCCAATGTGACAGCGCTGAGCTGCATGAGATGCTGGTTTTCTGATGAGTCACCAACAGTCTCATTTATCCCCAATCTTCTCCTGGAGAAGGCTGCGTACTGTTAAATAGCATTAACTGGCTCTGCCGCTGCTACCCCATTCAGATCTGTTCTGATGTATCTTGAGTCCAAACAGCAAGAACAAACTGATTCCTTGACTCTACTTGTAAAATGCTCCCAAGGTTACTGAGAAACTCTGCTCTGAGGGTCTGGCCTACGGGGTCCATTGAGAACAGTCATATCTAAGTAACAAAATGATAAAGCACAAGGATCCCCAGGCGACCAGCACCATGCTGAGGGTCTGGACCCTAACACAAGCCACCTTCCGCCGTGATCCTAGACAAGTTGAGTGCAAACCCAGCTTTCTCAATGTCAACACTGTTGACTTGTGACAGTCCATGCGGGGCACAGACTGTTTCTTTACTATTGTGCCATTCCGTGCCCTGTGAGATCCTTAGCTGCACATCTGGCTTCTACCCACTGGATGCCAGTAGCACCCCACCTCTGAGTCATGATAACCAAAAATGACTTCAGACCTTCCAAGATATCCTATGGGAAGGAGGGGCAGAATCACCTCAGACAGAACCACATGTTCAAATCCTTCAGCACCTATGCAAACCTTGACACAAAATAGGAACAAAATCAGAGGTGAAAAGTGGGATAAAAAGGAACTCACTGGCACCTTTGACAATCACCTTCTGTGGCTCTTAACGTCATTAAAGTGTTTCGATGGGGAAAAAAGGAAAGTTGTTTTAATCAACCAGATGCCTTTCCTCACTCCCACCACACTTTTGCTTTCAAGTGTGTTCTTGTTACCATGAAAACAGAGCCTGCCTGTTTGTAATTATATTCTTCTGGAGCAAGTTTCAAAAAGAGCCAACTGGTACACTTCCAACCTCCAATTCTCTCCCTCCTCTTCTCCCTTCCTCAGCCAGGAGTTTGGAGAGAAGGAAGGAACAGGAGAACCTTGTGCACTCAGCTCCGACCTCGTTCTAATGTTTGTGCTCAGCACTAACCTCCCTCACCTCCAGGGCTTGCCACCCCAACCTTTCAACAGCACCTTGGCCCTGTCCCAACTGCATGCCACAACAAGGTTTCATTCACTCATCATTTTCACCCAAGACTATAGGACTCCGGTGAGAGATGATTAGGACTCAACAACAGCAATGCAGGGGAGGGAGGGAGGGAAGAGGGTTTTGGTCAAAATGAGTTATCAGACCATGGAAACTAGGCGATGTCGTTAAAAGAAATAGAAGACTACATAAAAAGTGGGATGATATTCCCTGCTCACAGACTGGAAGAATCACCACTGCTAAAATGTTAAATTAACATTGTTAGAGTGTCATGCTTGTGAGAATGGATCCATCAAAAAGCACTGGAGAAAGCGTGGAGAAGGAATCCTCGAACACTGCTGGTGAGAATGTAGACGGGCACCGCCCCTATGGAAAACAGAATGGAGGTTTCTCAAAAATGAAAAATAGATCTACCGTGTGACCTAGCAATTCCACTCCTAGACACCGACCCAAAGAATGCACCAGCACTAGTTCAGAGGGATCTATGGAATTCTCTGTGCACTGAAGCACTAGCTACAATAGTCAAGTTGTGGAAACAGTCTCAGTGCAGTGCCTGAGAGAAGTGGAACAGAAAAACGTGGTACACAGACACACACACACACACACAGTGGAATAGTACTCAACTGTAAACAAAGATGAACTCTTGCCATTTGCAACAGCATGGATGGAACTGGAGAGGATAATGGTAAGTGCCATCAGTCTGAAGGAGGATGTGTTCTATATGGTCTCATCTACATGTGAAATATAGAAAATAAAGCTAAGAGTCAAACAAAACCAAACCAAGAACAAACCCTTAACACCTGTCTGCAAAACTGAGGCACAAGGGGAGGTTAGTGGGTGAGACTGGGGAGGACTACTCCAACTCGGGTGGTAGGTAGTGTGTGAAGACGTGCATTTGTAGACTGGAGCCTACAACCCGAAAACAAATACAATGTTGCAAGCCAACTTTATCTCAATAAACATAATTGGAAGGAAAAGTTAAATTATTGAAAACGAGTTAGGAGCTTTTATTCATAGCTTGAGTTACTGCTCTGCACGTGCCAAAGATTGCCTCTCTGGAGTCATTTAGTAGAAACATTTAAAAGATGTGTCCTTGCATAATTTCTTCTCTAGCTTTTTATCGAATGAGATGAAATAATCAAAGAGTAAAGCTCTACAGATTTTCACACATTCATGCAACTGCTTCCAGATCAAGAGAGTGAAAATTTCCACTACTCATGAAGGTTTCCCTATCTCGACCCCACTGATATCTTTCCCCTAGCCCCCCCTCCCGCCAAGGAAAGCAATATTCTGATTTCCATCAAAGGAGATTAGTTTTATCTGTTCTTAGCCTATAAATCAAATTGCAGTCGGACCTCTGTGCTTTTTCCCCCACACACCATGTTTCTAAAGTTCACCAGATCACTTTCTGTGCCAGTGACTTGTTTTTGTTGTTACTTAGTGTCCCATGATTCAGTATACCACACCCCACCCCTCTGACGCGCACTTGTAGGGTTTTCTTAAAGTATTTTGGGACTAGTAGGAATAATACTGTACAGAAAATGTAGACAAGCCTTCACGTGGACATACATACACAATTTTTTTTTCTGAGACGTATAAGCAGGAGTGAAACGCTAATACTAGAAACAAGAAGTATCAATCCACAAACTGGTACTTTCATATCAGTACAAAGAACTGAAGAACATGAAGACTGTCAGTTATATTTCATCGAGGGAAAAGAGATGAACTATTTTTTAGCTAGGAATCAGGAAAACACATGAATGCAGCTACGAGCGGGGTGAATGTGGTTTTGGTCCTGAAATTGGGGAACTTTCCAGAGGGAAGGGCTCTGCTAGCACAGCCAGACGTCGCTGAGCAACGGGGCCATGTTTTGAGAAAGGTAGCACCGGCAATTTCACTGTCACCTACACGTCGGAATGGAGACGCTCATCCCTAAGTGCAGTCAAGGGCACAGGCAGGTCGCACAGTACGGCCTCAGGGAGGTTGGTGCTCTGCGTGCTACACAGGCTACCAAAACGCCATTAAGGGCAGTGCATCTGCGAGGGGGCCATTTACCCTGGACTTTGGAGAAAGCTGAATCTTGGGGTGACTGGAGCGAGCTCTGCCGAGACGATGGCAGCAGGGCGGGGCTGGGGATCTGGGCCAGCTACAGGCCTGGTTTCCCTTCTGAGCGTGGCCAGCCTTCTTCAACCCTCAACCTTTAATTGCGATATCAGGCAGAACCTTCCCAAAACTTTATAAATACTCTGCAAGCAGCAAGGCAGAGGTCATTCACCTCAAAGCCGCAGGGCAGCCCAGGAAGGACTGAGGGCTGGAATGCAGACTTTCAGGGCTGAGAGATGCTTTCGAGAGCTTGGCTACACCCGCACCTCAAGTGCCACTCAATTAATGTATGGGGTTCTCTCTTCCCTTTCATTTTCTCTCCTGTCCTGAAGGGTCTCGGACTCAAAATATGCCTGGGCGAGTCACATATGCTCCAGGTTAGTTCACTGAGAAGCAGCGAGCTACAAGTGACATCCATGGTTGGGACGCATCTGGCAGTTTCTGCCTTCTGCAGCCTGCAGGTCCTAGCCTCGCTCTGTGATGAGAACCCCAGAAGCCCGGCGTGGCAGGGCCTGGGATCGCCACTACATCACATCTCAGGAAGCTGGTTCCCAAGCTGACAGTGAACACTGACTGGGCAGAGGGGTTAGAGCTAGCCCAGCAGAGGGGCTGGAGCTAGCCCACCATGGCGGTGCTCTCGTGTGGAACGTGGAAGCAGGTAGAGAGATGGAGCTGCAGAGAAGAGGAATACCGCCTGTCCATCCCCCCCTGGCACACTAGAGGGTGGGCAACAGCATGTCTCTGACCTGTCACCCAGCTTCCTGACCTCTTTGGAATGTCCCAAGAGACATAGGACCTATTTAGTCATAACCGTTGCCCCGACAAGTAAATTCTCCTGTTATCTTGCATCCCTGCATCCTCCCTGCTGCGTGTCACCTACGCGTTGCTACTGCCTCATGACATCACTGTGACATTTCCTTGGTGGGGCTTCACAAATTCATTCAAGTGGGACCTGGACATGCTTCCCAGGATCCCCGTGCTGCGGGCTGACCTCACGGATCGCTCTCAATCTCTTCCGTCTCAATTTCTTCATTCCACACATGACTCCTAACACTCTCGGGCTTGGGTGAGGGGACAGCAATGATTGACCATCTGAAGGCAACACAGGAGAAGGACCACGAAGTCACAGGGTCTACTGGATGTGAGAGACTGTCCGTTTCCACAGATATTTGAAACTACATTTGCCAAAAAGCACAGGTAAAAACTGGAAAGCATGATTACCATCCCTTGGAAGGAAAACAAGGCCAAAGTGGGCACCATTAGAATGTCCCCAGATTCACGGCACTGGAATGACCGCTTTCAGGGAAAGAGCAAATGCAAGTGGACTAGTGATGACCTGACATTAAGGACATTGTGTTTCCCACTGTAGAAAAACGCAGCCATTTCAGGTGAATTCAGGGTGAGCCACAGCCGGTTATAAAGTGATAGGTTAGTGTAATGACCAGAGTCAGAAGACGAAAAAAGGAAAATCCTATTTATAGCCTGAATTCCTTGTGGACAAATCCTATTTCATAAAATCTTCATTATCTTAACACGAAGTCCATCTTTTCTAACAAACTTTAAGGCACTTTGGACTGGGTCTACATCTTCTGGTCAATGTCTAAGACTTAAACAATAGGATCACTTTTTTTGGATTAAAAAATCTCTTTCTCTACAAACATACAATCCAGGAGTCACACTCCTATGCAGCAGAGAAATGAAAATTCATGTGCACAATGCACATGGGGCACGCCAGCCTGTCATCTTGCATTTTGCACTCGTTGCTTTCGTAACTGCATAGTTAAAAGAATAAAATAATAACAATAAAACTATGCGTGGAATCACTACAAATGGCCCCCGCGGTCATCATCATTCCGAGTGGGAAGGCCAAGCATTTTCTTGGAGCAAGAGACCCCTGCTGCCAGAAGGAGTGCGCCCCCCCTGACAGCCCAGAGATGCCTATGGAGACGGAACCTTGGCCAGCCACCTCGGGAAGTTGAGTCCCTGAGGCCTAACTGCAAGGAGATAGGCCAAAGCGGGCCATCTTCGCACTTGTTCCCAACTGGATGCTACAACTAGGACGAAGTCTGTTTTGCATATGTATAGAAAGCGTCAGCATTCACATTTTACTTAAAATCAATTAAAAATATTCACACCTGCAGCCGTGACTGCGAGGTGCGTGTTTGCATACACATGCGCAAATGCCCATAACTGGCCTGTGCACCAAGAAGCCCGGGTGGGAGATGACATCAGAACGTCGCCTCATGCCCTAAGGTTTAGTCTGCTCTCTCCCGGCGATCTGCTCTGGCTTTGGGACTTTGGCCTGTAGGAACCACACCGCAGGGTGGCTGTACCCAGTCCTGACACCCCTGGGAGTTAAGCCCTCACTGAGAATGCAGGGGTCCACAGAAACGCAGCTCCCTGGCACCAGAGGTGCCAACCTGAGGCAGAAGCGCTCTGGAGCCGCCCTGCCGGGTGTCAGTAGAGGGGGACTGGCTTGCTACTGCAGCGCCCTCCCCCCCAGCTGGCTGCCATTCTCCCTGCCTGCCATGTTCTGTATCACCTACGTTCAGCGCTCATCACAGTTTCCGGGGACCAGGCTGAAAGCAAATTCTTCTTTCACATTAAAGTTTTTCTGAGCCTGATGAGCGGGACGGAAACGACCCTCTAACGCGGGTTTTATTCTTGAAAACTGTTATTAGGTTGCTGAGTCAGCGACTAATCAGTGGCATCGAAGGCAAGGTGGGGTGACTTTCTCCAGGTGCATCCAAGGCCGTAAATTTCGCCTCAGACATATTTTCCTCAAAGAACTTGTGTTGAATTAATGGGCTGGAAAATACAGTTTTCTGCTGGGTCATCCTCGCGCCAGCTCCGCACGAGCCAGCGGCCAGCGGGACCGTCCGCACGTGACTTCCCACACACCAGACGGGGCTGCGTCCAGACTCGGTGGCCAGCGACGCTGACTCTGATGGGAGCACGCACAAGAAAACAAGCAGGAGCCGGGAGAGGCCGGGCAGAGAGAGGAAGGGGACGGGAGGGGAGGGAGGGACGAGAGGCAGAGGCACAGCCCCGAGAGCCGTGAAACGCTGGCTGGACACGGCTGCGGTGGCCGCAGAGCCACTCACGAGCAGAGACAGCAAAGACGGCGGAACCTGTAACGGCTGCGCCTTAGACGTGAACGGGAGGCAGCTCTGCCACCAACTCGGGCAGGAAGGGGACGTGCATTCTCTAAGAGCCAGAACAGGCCTCCTAGAGCGGGCAAGTTGCCCGCCGCAGCCACGGGCAGGAAGGAAGATGGCCGCGCCGGCCTCCACACCCGCAGCTCTCCACGCTGGGCCGCAGCCAGCACCGCAGCGCAGCAGCCGGCGGAAGCCAGGTGGCAAACACGCGAGCACCTTCCCTGGTGCTCCCCAGGGCCCCGCTTCAGGGCAGGCTCCTCCTTTGAGGACAGCCCGGCAGACCCAGGGCTGCTGGCTGCAGCTGGGGAGGCCAAGGTGACTTCTGACGCCACCCTGCACTGGAGGAGTCTGCAGACAGCACCCGAGCAGAGGAACAAACGCGCTGTTCTGAGGGCAACGGAAGCACCTGTGTCTGTGCCCTGGCATGTGTGTGTCCACGTGTGCTGAGACACGTGTGTGTCCACGTGTGCTGAGGCATGTGTGTGTCCACGTGTGCTGTGAGGCGCGCGGGCGCGGCTGGCCAGTGCCGCGGTGGAATTCGCCGAGTGTGAGCCGCATGGTGGGAGGAGAGGCGGTCGGCGTGAGGAAGGCCACGTTTCCTTGGCTGTGCAGAATCCAGCTCATCCTGAGGCTCCCCATTTGCCGGGGGCCCTGACTCGGTGCGGGGAGGGCAGCGATCAGGCAGGAGGTGAAGGAGATGGGACCCCAAGGCTGTGGAGACAGTGCGAGCTGACAGAAAGTCCGATTCTGCCGAGGGCAGGGCTGGGTAGAGGGCCGGGTGCAGGCATGGCCAAGGCCTCGGTGGCCCCCCAACCCTCTAGCCCACCTCGTGTCCTTTCAGGAGGGCGGAAGCAGGAGGAAGCACTTTGGCACCTCAGCCTGTCATGCCTGGGGGCCCTCCCACCCCCACTGGGCCCCCTGTTACCTCCTTTGATGAGAGAATATGCTCAGCTCAGCTCGTTCACTTGAGGGGAGGGATGGGGAGGCAGGGGCGCCTCCACTCCTCCTGCAGCGTGCTGGGAGACACGGGAAGACCCGGGAGCCTTGCCTCACCCCCACAAACAGCACCCAGTCTCCCCTGGAGGCAAACAGCTCGAGGACTATACCTGTGTCTACATGTAGTGTAAACGGAGACCCGAGGAAAGAAAGCAAAGCCGAGCCCCACGTGATCTATGGGAGGCCTGCAAGCTGCTGCACCAGGCATGCGCACTCAACCTCTCACCATCCATCATTCGCTCTGAAGCTCCTTCTCGCCTTCTTTTTGGCGTTTTTTTTCCCCCGGACAGGATGTTCATCCTCAATCAAGACTGTGAAACTGAACCATCTGAAACAGATGCATGCTTCGCAAAAGGATCCCAGGGTTTAAGAATCATTTTTGAATTAGATTTTCAACTCAATTCAATCAGCATGTATTGAATGTCAGCCCCAGAGTCTCCCAACTCCATTCATGCGGAGGCTCGAGGGACCCCTCAGGAAGGGAGCCCACGTTCACCCAGTCAGTCTGACCTCCAGCCTCGAGTCAAATACTTCGCTTAGCGGCATGCGGTGCGCGGGCTCCCGGGGAGAGAAAGGCTTGGGCTCTATACCGCAGACGCCTGTGATCAACACGCATTTCAATCCTCCTTAAATCGACAAGAAATATCTCCCTTTCCTCTGAACTCTCATACAGATGTGGACCCTCCCACGCACGCAGACATTTTCTATACATGTGATGACAACTGCCGCGTGCAGTCTGACATCCGTAATGGGCAATCGGGAAATAAATGGGAGCAGGGTGACCCCCATGCATATTGTCCATGTAGAGAGGACAGCCAACACCCCAGCTGACTGATGCCCGTGGATTTGTGGGGTTGGTCAGTGTCACATTTTTGTTAAGAAAACACAAAGAGGCTGTGCACGGTGGTATGTGCCTTTCATTGCAGCCTACGGAACGAGGCCGAGGCTGGGAATCACCTGAGTCTGTGGGTTCGAGACCTGCAGGGGGCAACAGAAGCAAGACCTAGTCTCAAAAAATAGCTGGGCGTGGTGGCGTGCGCCTGTAATCCCAGCTACTTGGGAAGCTGAGGCTGGGGATCGCTTGAGGCCGTGGTTCCCCAGGCAACAAAGCAAGACCTAGTCTTAACACACACACACACACACACACACACACACACCAGAATTTTTAACTGGAAGCCCCATGTCCAAAAATTCAGATTTATAAAAGTACCATGTCAGATAAGTCAGAAAGCCCACTGAAAGGAAGGTGCACTCATGCACACGATGAGAGCGTGCGTAGCAAAGGCAACTGGGCACTGCTCCTCACCGTTTAAAACGTACATTTTTCCGGGTCAGCTGCCTCCGGCCTAAGTGCTGGCGCTGCAGAGACACTCTCACGGGTGAGAAGCAACGTGTGTTCCACATGTGCTGCCGCGCTGCAAGATGCCAACCCAAGGGAAGACCACCTCGGGAAGTTCCAGCACGCCCGTCCCGCAGGGTCTACGCAGTTATTCCAAAGTGGAAGCCAGTTGTAGACGGAAGGATTCCACAGGCAGAGTCCAAGTTGAAAAAAAAGACAAGGTGCAGAATCCTAGATAAATACGCTACCACTCATGTCAACGTGCAAGGACAAGCCGCGGAAGAACGTCAGGATTCCCCAGTCACTGAACCTCCCTTAGACTTGCATGGAAGGAAAAGGATTCATGAGATTCTGGATCCGGGGCTTCCGACCACCCACCTCGGCCTTTGGCAGGTGCCACCCAGTCCCTGGCTGTTCTCCTCCAGCGCCTGTCTCCAACAAGCACCCCAGGGCCTCGGTGGGGCTGGAGCCCCGCCCTGAACAGCAGCTGGAGCCGTGAGCATCACCCGCCAGTGTTTCAATACCCCCGGGCAGGATATGCCTCTGGCCTTCCTTGGCATTGCCACCCTTGCCACAGACACAGGCTGGCACCGACCAGCCCACCCAGAACGAGTGTTTCCTTTGCTGTGCCTCTGCTGGCATCAAGGCACGGGCTACACAGCTCTCCCTTCGGAACCAAGGGCTGCGGGGCCTACAGCGATGAGCACCGAGCCCGGCGAGCAGGGCGTCCATGCAGCACGAGGACCGCGCTAACGTGGTCAGAAAGCCCATCCGCACGCGGCGCATGCCTGCACGCAGGTAAGCACAGCAGCAGCATGACGACTGCAGTCTGGAAGGCCAGCTGCTCCTGTGCAGCCCGCAGTCACGCCAGGCGCCGACTGGCACGCCTGCCCACCCTTGGGCTGCATGCCTGCGCACAGCACGCAAAACTAATGTTTCCTGTTCTTTTTTCCACGTTGCCTTTTCCAGAAGCGATTCCGGTGAGCGTCCCAGGCAAAGCTGCCAGCGCTGGGAACCGCTCCTGGAAAATGAGACTAAATAGGGGAAGGAGAGAAACCTAGAAAGAGGGGAAAACTCGAAATGTCTCCTTCTGTGACTTGAAGGCTACACTCATTTCAGGCTGAGAAAATGAATCTGATCTTGGGGAGTCATGAATCGGAGACCAGGAGGCAAGCAGGCAGGAGAATAGCCAGGAATGCTGAAGGTCACGGCAGGTGATGGGTCATAAATCAGGGACTAAGAGAACAAAACACGAGAGGAAGTCAAGGTCAACGGATCTGCACCAGGCAGCCCACCGGAAACCATCCCAAAGCCCTGGGAGTGAGATGGCGACAGACTCTTCTCCAAGAGGAATTTTAAAGGTTGCTCCTTTGGGTTTGATTGAGCTAAACTCTCAGAGGCCAACATGGTTATGCACGTTGTGCATCTAAGGGGCACCATTAAGATGGCGGCAGCTGGAGACGTGTGTATTTAATGCCATGAATTTCTGGTAGGCTCTTTCTAGCAAAACACTTACAGGATGACAATCTTTAAATATAATGTTCGAATTCCTTGGAAGGTGCCATTTGAGCTTGCTGCTTCTCAGAGGTCTACTCAGCCAACAAAAAGCTGCAAGGTGTGATGGCAAGAGGCCAGCTCTGAGAATCAGGTGACCTGTAGTCTACACTGTATGCTACTGGGTAGTTTCCTTCACCTTCCCAGGTCTGAACACCCTTACTGGCTAACTGCAATCTGGTTCTAAGTGAAGCTTTGGTTATTTGGCTACACTGCACGCTTTCTCTGCTCTGATTTTTACACATGCTGTTGCTCCTACACAAATAACATGTCTTTCGTCCTCACCAGGCTGAGCCTCCACATCCTTTGGGCCTCGGTATAAATGCCAAATCTCCTGCCAGAGCTTCATGTCTGCCCTGGCTAGGTCCTAAAGGCCTATTTTCACAGGCCGCTATGTCTGTCATCTTAATTCACATCAGATTCTACAAGAGTTATTTACCTCAGAGTTTGTACCACGAGACTTTCAATACCACTAGGACAGGAAACGGCTCTGTGGTTCAGAGCTGCTTCTTCATGATGATGTATACAATAGAAACTCAACAAATGTTTGTTAGATGAAGGCACAAATGGTCTCATTGTATTGGAAACAAGCAAGTCTCATTTTCGATGTCTTTCCTGGGTTCAGTGCACCTCTTATCTAAATGTATCAAAGGAAACCGATCACTGCATCCTGCTGAAGAAAGTCAGTATAAATCCTGATTTTGTATCTCTAAATTTTTTTCTGAAAATAAAGTACTGTACAGGGACAAATAAATTCCTGTATGCTGCATATGTTGTATTTGAAGACTGGTTTCTATATATGTATTGTACCCAGCAACTCAAATGGAAGGGAGCTGTCTTAGAAACTAAGACACTGCACCCCATTTACCTGTTTAGCAAATTCACTCCATCTACCTGTTTAGCAAATTCAGATAACCAGGCCAACTGTCAAAGGAGTGGGATGCAAAAATAACAAATTATAAAAAAAGTAATAAAGAGTGGAATCTTACTATTAAAAGTGGCAGGGGCCGAAGGAAGCTCTCTTACTATCAACAAGGAAATAGCTTCTTTCAGTAAAAACATCTAGATCAAAACTCTAGAAGTGTCATTTGCACTAGACCCTGGTAGAACCGAACCCCCTGCTCCCCCAGAAGACTGGGTTTGACAGCCTTATTTTGGGAAGCCAGGAAAGATCCCGTCAAACTAGATGGTTGAAGAACAACGAGGACCCTTGATCTCATTGGTAGAAGGAACAGCGTTCAAGGAAGATGGCGTCTTATGCCGGCCGAAGGGGGAATTCCCTGCCTGGGAGGTGTGAGTCCTAACAGACGTACTCGGCAGCGCAGACTCTAGCTCTGCCCTTCCCAGGGACGCGGCGGATGGTATTTAGGCTCGGGGTGGCAGGTCTCCTCATCCGTACACTGAGAACAGTTATGGGAACTACATGCCCGGTTTCCACACAAGCGGGATGCTTTCGCACACTGACGTGCGAAGAAAAGCACCTCCTATACCGAGTGTTCAGTCTACAGCAGAGTGACTTTGATTAGCTTCGGCGCTCTTTGTGGCGGGGGCTGGGAGAGGAGTGCTTTGGAAAGCTACAGCGCGCACCCACGCTCTCTAGCCTCGTCTGAAGCAGTCAAGAAATCTGAAATGGCAAGACTTCTTTGGTGCGGGTGGTGGGGGAGCCCAGGAGAACCTAGGTCGTTCAGCGGCCAGACTAGAATGACGTGGAGGTCCCCAACTTTTCTGACTCAGGTGTGCAGAGGTGAGAGCCCCGAAACAGATGGAAACGCCCGGAGATGCAGCTCGACGTGCTCCCGCGTGGACGTCTGCCAGCCTTTCCTACTCAGGCGCCTCCGGAGACAGGGCAGGGGGTGCCTCACGGCAGGAGGCGTCCAACAGCATCACCCAGATTGGCTATGAACCAAACGGCAGAATTTTCCAGACTGTTTAACTTTCCTCCAGCTCTTTACCTCGACAGGGAGAACCTCACCGAACCATGCAGAGGCGCTGAGCTGGGAGATCGAAAGTCAGGTCCCGATGGGACACAGCGTGGAGGCTCCACAGAAGACCACCACACATGGGGCTGCTGTAGGCCCACAATTCCACTGTAGGCCCACAATTCCACTCTGGGCGGAGTCTACCTAAAGCCAGCCGACGGATGCTAGAGGACAGCAGCACCCCAGGCTTATTCCAGCACCGTTGGCAAAACACCTCAGCTCACGAAGCGAAACGCGGAGCCGATCAAGACGACGTGTTGTTCGCACAGGGGCCACCGCAACCCCGCGCGGTGGGATCCTCCTCACACGCCAACGAGAAGCTCCTGCTCTTGTCGCAACATGATAGGGCTGGAGGGCGTGACGCTGCGGGGGGTGAGTCGGAAGGAGAAAGGCAAATGCTGGCCGGTGTCCCTTAGAAGTGGGAACAGAGAATCCAAGCAAAGGGTCAGACAAGGACAAGCTTTAAACCAACCCATGAAAGCTGACCATGGCTTCACGGCTTTCTGAGGGGGAGAGGGAGGGGCGGGAATGGAGGCCGGGAAGGAGGGGCAGGCACAACAGACTCTGGGGGAGGCTGAGGAGGTGACTCCCCCTGGGCGGGGGCTCCTCCACTGCGAGACCAGCAGGGCTTAGAACACGGGCACAGCGGTAAGATTCAGTAGGAAAAGTAACACGGAACTAAGCTCCTCCATCAAAAAGTGGCACGTGCGCCGTCAGAGCTCTGTGCCATCTCCCACCACCACAGACCAGAAAGCCACCTCTGCCAGAAAAGCTTCCTCCCCACTCGCCTGCCTGCGGAGATGACGGCTTCTCCGCGGAGCGGATTCCGGCCACACACCTGGACCTACAGAAGGTGATGTCACAGTGGCCACATCATCCTGAACACGCCTGAGCTTGTCTGATCTCAGGTGACGTCACAGTGGACCTGATGGCAGCACAAGCTTTGAAAGGACATGCGCGTCTGCGTCAGCTTCTCAGAGGCCCCTGCGAAGAGGACGACGCGGACTGTCACTCCCCTGAGAGCTGGAGGGCCCTTCCCTGCGCCGGCTACGCTGCTGGGACTTGCCGGGCGGCCCAGGCGGTGGCTCCCTGCTAAACTCCACCAGGCGCTGGCTCCTTCCCCTCACCACCCAGTTCCCGGCCCCACAGGCTGCAACTGCCAGCAGCGGTTTGCAGCTGTCATTAGAACCGCGCCTCTTCGCCAGGTGGTCTTCCCTCCTCTACTGATTAGCCAGGTCCCCTCGCCGGCACGTAGGAACGGTCAGTAGAGGGAAGGAAACGATAGGCCGGGAGGTCAGGTCTTGAAGCCGTGGAGTACTGTCCATCCTGTCACGTGGCCAGAGGATAACTTGGCACATCTGGGCAAGCAGTCCAGCTACTCATCAGCGTAGCCCGATGCATGGGGCTTGTCCTGGGGAATGAACCTGTAAGCCACATGACAAGGAAAGCACAAACCCGCCTCCAAAAGGGGCTAACGTGCTCTTGCTGTGACATAGCCTGACTATCGCCGACAGGCCTAAGCCTCGCTTCGAGGCCAAAGGGAGTTTTCAGCCCAAGAACCTCCCGGCTCCAGGAAACCAGACCAGATGTGAGCTTGCCTCCAACCAATCAGAGCATGACAAGCTCACTTGACTTGTCTGATAGAGGCCAACCAACCGGAAGATGCCCCGTCTGCGCGGGACCACCAAAAGGGCCTTTCGAGCTTGCTAGACAGACCCCCGGACAGAGGTCAACCAACCGGAGGACGACCCGTCAGTGGCAGACCACCGCAACAGCCACCAGGACCTAAGAGCTGTATAAAATACTCGACTCGGGGGGCAGAGGGGAGCCAGCCCCCATGTTCTGGTGGGAGTGTCTAGGCGGTGGACCAGGCTGAAGGTGGCCCCTAGCTTAAGCTAGTGAATAAAGCCTTTCTTGTTCTTGCATCGTGTGTGAGTGGAGGGGATTTATTCCGAAACCCGCAAAGCAGACTTTAACACTCTCACCCCCAGACCCTCCCTCCCTGAAGGCCAGCGGCTCACTCTGCTCACAGCACGAGCCCCCACGACAAGCGTCCGAACAAAGAGCAGCAAGCGCCGTGGCCTCCCGAGCAGCTCTGAGGAAGCCGGAGTCCTCGCCTGCCCACATGGCGCCCGCCCATTTCCCCAGCATCCCGATACCACGGGGACAGCGCTGCAGACTTCTGGGCAGCAGCCGAGGGGGCCAGCGCTCCGCCACTTGCCGCAGGCGCGGGACACACGCAGGGTTCCTCCCTCAAGGGGTCTCAAAACCTCTGGGCCAAGGAGCAGCCGTCTCCGGACCACCTGGGAACTTGTTAGCCAGGCACGGACTTGGGACTCGGCCCTGACACACCATCCGACACTCTGGGAGGAGGAGCCAGAAATCATGACGCATCCTCTGGGTGATGAGGCGAGTCCTACGGCTCCAGCAGCCGCGCTGACGACCACCAGCGGGTCGGGCCCAAGCCAGCCTGCATGGATTCGGGCGCAATCCTTCAAGCTCATCCTGGCACCGTGGGCCTTCCATGACAGGAAAGGGAGTGTGAGGACCCTTGTTACTTTGACGAAGGGAAGGAAGAAGGCAAAAAATGGGCTAATTTCCTGATAAATTTCCCCAAAGGCTTTAACAATCTTTACCATATGCAAAGCATAATGTTCTCAAAGATTAAATACCACTCCTGGGACTTAAAGAAAAGAGGAACAGAAGACCATACTTGGGGAAAGAAATTTCTCTCTTTCCTGCTATGGAAGAAATATAACCCTCATTAGGTCATTCCAGAATCTCCTGCGCTGGTTTCTAAGACAAAGGAAATGTTGAGACGGAGTGGCCGGGATGAATGGGAGCACCTCTCCAGCAGCCTCGCCAGTGCTGGCACACAGCTTCCAGTGAATATTTTTTCCTAAAGAGATTAACCTCCTTACTTTAAATTCTCTTCACTTGGTCGAAAAGGGTGGGGTGGGGTGTTCAGGTGAAAAGGCTTGAAATCCGAGCCTGAGACTGGGGCACATTCCTTGCATTGGTGGCATTCCTGAAGCCACCAGACCACCCCAATGATGAGAAAAGAGAGCTGACTTGGAGGCCTCAGGCAGAGCAGTTATTAAGGCCATTTCCAAGGGGCTATTTCATGGAGACACATTTATTTATTTATTTTTTTTTTTTGACACTAGGTCTTGCTATTTTTTGCCCATGGGACCGCAGGCACTTGTTGCCCGGGGTACCACAGACTCAAGCAATCCCCAGCCTCAGCTTCCCAGGTAGCTGGGATGACAGGCGTGCGCCACCACGCCCAGCTATTTTTTTGGAACTAGGTCTCATTACCGGCCGCAGGTGGGACTTGAACCACGATCCCTATCCCCTGCCGCTTCATAGGCTGAAGCTTACAGGCACGAGCCACCGTGCCCGGCACATTTCTTTACAGGGATGAAGTGAGGGAGAGGATCAGGGAGAGCATGCAGGCTCATGAAGAGCACGACTGAGCACCAGCCCCCCCCCCTTATCAGTGAGACAGCTTCAAGGGGATGGACATGCCAGGCCCTGACATCTGCGCTCCAGCGGCCACCCCACCACTGCCCCGCCCCATCTAAATCAACTGCTTATGTGAGTCAGCGTACCCCACTTGGTGGCTGCCTGAAGGCAATCTGAATAATTTCGTTTTCTCAGTGAAATTACCGGGCTGGCATGGGCTGGGTCATGGAACATGGAAGCACAGCCCTGTTGTTCATTAGCATTGACCTTAATCAAATTATTGAATCCTTGGTGCCAGTGACCTGATGAATCTGGTGGGAATATTATTACCAACTCGTTACTGGGTGACTCTGGAGAGCACAGATGCGATGAATTGATGCTGCTGACAATTCTGTATGTCATTTCATTTGGAAGAACAAATTAGAAATAGTCACGATTTCAAACCCCATCCCTGGAAGCAAATAAGAAATCACCACGCCAGCAGGCGAGCATCACATTTTGCCAAATATCAACAATTGAAAGGAGGCAAGTGCACACATTTCCATAAGAGCAGAGCTCTGTTCCTGCAGTGTGGCGTGTGTGCGCGTGCAAGCAAAAGGGCTTTCCAGCAAGTGAAAGGCTGGGTGGTGAACAGTGCCTAGAAATCTGAGCGGTGGGAGAAAAAGGCGAGTGATGTAAACCTTAGGAGCTGATGCTTCTGGAACAGACACTCTCGAGCTCTCTAGCAAATCTGTCTTCGGATGAGGAAGTTGCGGGGCCAGCAGGGCAGATGCCATGTTCTTGGTCAGCAGCCTGCTAATGGCATTTCTTCCTGCCACCCTGAGCCAGTCCTTCAGCAGCACAGGTCCTTGGGGCTCAGCCAGCTGGGGCTGCTGGAGCGGCCCAGGGCAGGGCAATTAAGATTCATTGTGTCACATCAAGGGAAGCTTTCCAAACACAGGGCCTCCATCAGGAATGCTACATCCTTCCCCTCCCTCTTCAAGCCCTGAGATGTTTTCAGTAAAAATAACCTGAGCTAATCCAGGCTGCTGAGGAGGCTAGAGATAATCTCAGTGAGGTCACAAGGGGCTAAAATAAGTCTTTCAAGATCAAAGAGTTGTATTAAGAAGGGGGTCAGAAAATTCAGGATATAATGACTCATCTTATATCCTGCTCTTTGTGAGGTGCAGATGGGGCTGGGATGTGGGGTGGGAGTATCTGTCCCACAGGCCAAGCTTTATGTTCAATCAATTCCTAGTTCCAAATTGAAAAAAAAAACAAAAAACCATTTAGTGTCTCCAGTAAATTAGCAGTATGCAACTAAATAATGTCCTAAACAGAGAAAGTTACCTTAGTGACAGACTTGTAAAAGACTGTTGCAGGAAATTGCACAAAATAAGCAGAATCAATATTACTGGAGTGAACTGAACGCTTTATGCAACCACCACCTGACACTCCAACTTTCTTTCACATTTCACTTTTCCTCCCTTCTCGTTTTCTGCCAGATGAATGTACTTCCAGCTGGACTTAGGAGAAGCGATGGTGTCAAACAACGACTTGTTAAGAAATACACACCTGTCATAAATGCAAGGCTCTCTCAGGGGACAGATCGAATTGCGTTCCCTGCTTCCTATGAAAAGGTGCAATGAAAAAATGAATTAACTATCAACTACCAGATGTTCCTAGCATCTCTATTAGTTTGGGAAAGATGAAACAATCACTGCATTGTGCAGATGGGGAACTCACATAAGCTTAAGTACATAGGATGTGGGAAGACGGCTCAACTAAGTGCCTTGAGAATAACTGATCTTTCCTTTCTGGCAATGTTTCATAATAACGGGAAGAAATCTCTTCTTGAATTGACACATTTTTCACCAGCACAAAGAATGAATGAATGGGTTTCGAAGGGCAGGATCACATGCATACGCTCTAGTCTGACACTGTTTCCTTGCATCAGTTCTGGAACTTCCTGGTGATTTTTGTACAGGCACATTTCCGAAGTTCCAGGCTACTAGCTATAGAAATTTCTAAATTCTGTAAATCCCATGCTCCAAAGTGGATTCCAGCGAGGGAGATGGTGTGATGAACGGTGTGGGAAACAGCTGCTCACACTTTAAAAACAGTAAGGGCAAACGTAGACAAGGTGGACGGCAACTTCACAAGAAGCGCAACGTTTGCGTGCAGCAGTCCTCGGATATGGTCCTTTCATTATAAGGTTGATGAGAAAAAGAAAATCCTACCTGCAGGGAATGAAAAGGCGCCACTGGAGCATCTTCATTTGTTATATATCTTTCCCAGAAAGTCCGTTTTCAAGACCCCACTGATGGCGCCAAGGACTGACTGTGTGAGGCTGTCTGCGATATGTCTCTTAGGGAAAAGGACAGACCCACGGCTGTGCCGGCCTCAGTTTCTGCCTTTGGCTCCACAATGCTGTGTCTCCTGAGTCACTGCGCTTCGGGTTCAGCCACCTGTCACCCAGGCTCCAGGGCAGGACTGTCGAGTGGAAAGCCAAGGGCCAAGCCACTCTGGCCACACAGCACAGGGCTCGCAAACAGGCCTCGCTTTGATGAGGCTCTCATGTCATAGCTGATGACTTTTCCCCAGTGGCCACCGATGCCCTCTCCGAAGGAGGCTGAAGTCGTGCCTGAGCTGAGGCAGAAAGAGGGGTGGAGTCTATTAGCAATACTCACCTGCGCTCCAGAGGGAAAGGGTGTCAACTAGTGGGCAGGAACTTTCTAGCCTTCAGCCTGGGAGCAGCTGAGATCATGGTTTCGTGACCAGTCAGACCCAGTTCAACCATCACAGCTCCGTAGACATCAAAGTCCAGACGCAGCGGGAAATTTACTTCACTTCCCGGAGGTCGTTTCCATTTCTCTCAAGTAGGAATAACAATGAGAAAGTCCCCAAAGGGCTGTTGTAAAGATTCAATGAGATAGTGCACATGAGGCATTTCCCACAGGCTGCACCAGGGAGGCACGCAGGGCCAGGGCAGGAAGGCCGCCTTAAAAACGCAGGAGCAGGCGCCGCGCCAGCATCTGGGAGTATCAGGAGAGTAGTGGCGGCCGTGACAGTAGTGGTTTTAGGACCACTTTATTATTTGGGTGAGACAAAGGGAGAAGAGAGAGGAAGAGAGAGAGAAAGAACCAGAAAGGGAGGAGAGAGAGGAACCATCATCAGCATTCGCAGCCCACAGGCCTCCCCCTTCCACTGACGCGACTCTCACACCCTAGAGAGGATTCCCAGCTTATTCGCCCTCATAGCGCTGAGCACTCTGGCCGGCACCATATCTACTGGGCTCAACGGCACGGACTCTCCTGAACCAAAGGGTGTGTCTGAATGCTTTGCGTGAAGTAAACCAACACCAAGAAATGGTCAAGTGCTACCACAAGTCATTGAAGGGAAAGAACACAGAAATGGGGGAAGCCACCTTCCCTTATGTTGATCCTTCATTCCACTCCAGAGCTCTTAGGATGCCCTTCCATGTCCCACCCTGAAGTGCGTTATCGGCACTGAGGGAATGTGTGCAGGGGCCGGAAAGAAGGGAATTGGCACGCAGTCCATCCAGCTGGCAAGTCTGCTCCCGCTGGATACCAGCGCTACTAACTGTACCAGAGTTTAGCGATCAAAGGCTGTTTACAAAGGCTGTGTGCTCCAGTCAGCATACGGTTCGATTGGATAGAAAAATAATGGCCACCTTCCAGGCCAATGGTAAAATAAATAAATAAATAAGGGGAAGAGTCTAACAGAATTGTCAAGAGCACCGTTGGCGGAATAATAAAGGAATAGCAGCTCCACCACAGATTTTCACATCTTGGAGATGGTTTAATCTAATGCCATTACACAGAGAGAGCCACCTTGCGGGTAACAGACCTGTGTAAATAGCATATTAAAACCAGGAGTTAGTCTACTAGAGAGAGGGAGTGAATGAAGGAGTGGACAAGCAGACTAATGAGTCATCTGGGTACACGCAGCAAGTTCAATCACGTATGATGATACGGGTCACCTTAGTAGAGAGGAGAGATGCATTTCAGCTTCCAGGCAAAGCTGGCAGAGTGACAATCCTGGTGTGAAAGGGCCAGCCGCACCACCCACACGCAGACAGGCAGACAGTTCACGTCACCTCACATTGTGCGTGTAAACAGCGAGAGCCAGGCATCCGGAGCGCACATTTGCTGGCACAGCAACTGAACTTTCACTATTTTGTACTGTTGGGATAAAGCTTTAGTTAAAAACATTACATATCAAAGGAGAAAGAGAAAAGGGAAGCAGAACAGTCACAGAGATGATTTTTCAAATACTATAATTATCATCTAACACATTTGGAAATCTTCAGAGAAACGATAATTTCTAGCAAAGGATAAGTGACCAAACAGACACAAGAAGAAACAGAAGCCAGCTAGAACAACTTTTAATTTTTCTTTTTTTGGTTATGAAAATTGTTCTGCCCCAGGTCTCCGGCCATACCACTCTGAATGCACCCTATCTCGTCTGAAAATTGTCCTGCCCCAAATCTACCACGTCTGAGGAGTTCTACAGAATGTCTAGCCAATTTTCAAGAGACAGAATACTGATGCTCCAGAAACATGTCAGACCACAATGTGTATGTAAACAAGTGGCCGATTAAAACCCCAATGAGGAAAGACTGCAGAGAATATTATAGCTAATTCTCCTGGGTACTCCACCTAGCCCATAGCTAGGAAACAGAGGTTTGAATGACACAATTAACAAGGCTGAACTAAATGAATTAGAACACTCCTCCTACTCCACAACAGCAGAGAATTGTAGCTCTTCAAATATTCAAGAGTAGTCATTTATAAAAATGACCATGTAGTCGTTCATAAAGAAAATATCAGCACCAAAGAATCAGTATATATTTTTCTAATCATAACTCAGTAAGATACAGCTAGAAGTCAGTCTTAAAAGGACAAGGGAAAACAACAATCTAAAAATTACATACCTAATTTCCAATTACATATAATAGTCTGGATGCACACATTGTCTCTCTACCCTTCCTAAACAACTACAATTATGGGGCTCTAAAAGATCAGAACTCACAAGGACAAAGAAGGAAGGGAAAAGGAGTCTCCCACACCATTCTGGCAGCTGAAATACAGACGGCAATGAGAATACCCCAAAAACAAACTACAGGACCCCAGTTCACTCAAACTGGAGGTTCTGGTTACCTTTCAAATTGGGTTACAGGCAAGACAGAAAATAGTACAATGAGCTCTATTTTAAAGGTGCCCCAAGTAATCTGACACTACTCCAGTTTTGGTAAAAGATAACAGCTTTATTTGGGGGAGGTTCTGGGTTGAAGTAGCTCTGATCTCAGGGGTGGTCAGAGAAAGGGGTGCAGTGGTGTAGAAAGGGTAATGAAGCAAAACTTCACTGACTGATGAGTGAGTTCCTCACCGAGTTCTACAGTTGGCATTGAATCCCCCAGGAATGAGACGGAGCACTTCTCCCTGAGCATACTCAACTCAGACAAAAGACTCACAGATCCTGGGATCTGGGGAGTCCCTCACAAAATAAGTCATCCCAACAATCCTACACCGAAGCTCACTGCTCTACAAGGTCCTCCTCCACCGGTGCACAGAAATCCTGGGTCACCAATTACTCCTTTTCACAAGCTGGGAATAAAGGACCCCTAGTCCTTCCAGAAAGTCTCCAGTCTGAAGGACAGATGGATACCAAAGAGGAAGTGAAGGAAACAGATGGGAGGTGGGAAGCAGGACACCTCTCAACCAGCCTGTCATCATCCGAGAGATAAGAAAAGATAAGGCATTGGGGGGGGGGGGGAACAAAGACAGGGAAATAGTTGTTTAAAGAAAAGAACATGTCAGCCTATAGAAATTAAAATCATGACACTAGAAATTAAAATGTAGAAGGATTAAAAGTTGAAGTTGATAATATTATCCAGAAAGTTCAACAAAAACAGTTGAGAAAACTGAAAAGATGAAAACCTTAGAGGATGTCTTTAAGACATATAAAGTTCAAATTAGTGAAATTTCAGAAAGCGAGTGCAGATTAATACTAAAGGGAGAAAAGCACAATGTAATACAAAACGTCATTTTCCAGAAGTTAACAAATTTCCAGGTTGAAAATTGCCATCAAGTGCCTAGCAGAACGGAGCTGGTCCGGCAGGTGGAGGACTGCCTTGCTGATTACAGGACCACAAAGAAGCTGTGAACTAATTAACTCCATAGAGGTGAAGTGCAGTGCTGTCATGGATAGGAGAGCATCTGGCATCATGGCACATGGGCAAAGTGCCCCAGGGCATCTTTGTGTGATCGGCTTCCCTATGTCACCATGAGGAACACTTCTAGAAATGTTCAATGTTAAAAAATACATTCAGCGTTAAAAGGTGAAAGCAACCTGATACGGATACTGTGGTGAAATTGGGCATGACACCATCTTGGTTTCTACATTTGGCTTGAAGTGAGGAGAGCTGTGTCTTTGGAGGAAGAGTGACAACGCCATCTTGGTTTCTTCATTTGACTTGAAGTTGGGCCGATCGCTGTCTTGTGGACATACATGGCTGAAGGACCCATGTGCAGTTTTATGGACTAGAAAATGAACTGGTTGGGAAGATAATTAAAGGGTGTCCATTGTACGCTCAGCGCGGCGTTTTTGGTATAGTGGTGAGCATAGCTGCCTTCCATTGTACGCTCAGTGACTTGTCTATTTCATTCTCTTAGTGAATGGATCTTGTTTTTGCCTCCTCTTAAGGTTAGTGTGGTTTTGCTACTGCTCCTGCAAGCTGGGAGGACCTGCGAGTGGCTGAATTTAAAGAGCCAGCTGCTCCTGTTTGTAAATTTAATGAAGTACAGTGCTTTGTTGCTTTTGTTATTCGATTTCAAACCCAACTGTCCAACTACAGAAGGAAGAACAGCAAATGGGCCCTGCATGTGCAATGGGAGAGTTCAGGCTGAGAAAGGATGGGAATGTGGCAACATGACTGCTGCCCTGATGGACTTCCCCAACTACACTCCGTGCAGCTAGCCAGTCACGGAGGGACAAATACTGCAAGCTTCCGGAGTCAAAGTCCACAGGCACAGAGAGTAGAATGGCAGTTGCCAGGCCCTGGAGAATGGGGCATTTGTTCACAGACACTTTCAGGTTCACAAGAAGATAAAGTTCTAGAAATGGATGGTTTTGTAGGGTCACAACATAATGCGAAGTTAATGCTACTGAACTGCGTGCTTAAAAGGATTAAAATGGTGTATTTTATTATCCATATTTTACCATAATTAAAATACTTCTGAAAAAGTATTAGGGAATGAATAGGAAAAGAAAACACTTTGTTTTTTCTTTAAAAAGAAAAGAAACAGGGGTTCAGGTCTCTTGGGTGAGTCCCCCAGGAGGGGGGATGGGGTGGGGAGAGCAGGCTCCACCCTTCAGTAAGTGGCTGCTAATGGGCAGCCACTTACAGCCCGCCTGGGCGGTGCCATGTCGCCCCCAGTCTCTGGAAGCCAGGGGCATGGAAGGGCGTGCGGTGGTCTAGTCAGCCCACTCCTGTGCTGAGAGCTTCCGGCGCCAAGTGGGGGGGGGCTTCCATCTCTCTCTTACTTCTTACTCCAGCTAAACTTCAGAGTAACCAGAATATGTGCAACACCAACCCCAACATAGAACGGGTGAGGGACCAGGCAAAAGTCCAGCCCACAGACCCGAGCTGGACACAGCAGATGGACAACCAAGTGAACCAGTGCACATAAGACCAGAAAAACAACCGTAGATAGAGATCCAATGTCACCATGTGCACTTCTGCGCTCGCTGGGCCAAGACCCGTGTCTTCATTTTGGAGATATATTCAAGGAGAGCAACACACCTTCCCCTCATTACGGGAGAGGAGAGGATGACCAAAGAGGGGATAATGGGCCCCACATCAAAACTGCAAACTGAAGCAAAGGAGATGATCTTCAAAGGCCACTCACAGAAGCCTGAACTCACAGAGAAACTTCTTGACCAACACTGGCTGGGGGTGAGACCCCTAAGTCCGACACCAGAGCCATAAGGAAAGGCAGCAAAGCAATGGAGATGGGATTGGATTGGAGAGGACGGCCTGCGGCAAGAAAACACTGACAGATCACAAAGGAATATAACCTGGCCACCCAACACAAACTTAAGACTGAAAATCTAACAGCAAGGTTCGCCTGGACCCAACAACACAGTCCCTCACCCAGAAAAAAGTCTAACATAGGAAAGAGACTAATGGACTCAGCACAGCTGATAAACAACAAAGAGTGGGGTTTGAGAGAATGGAAGGGGCACCAGAGGGAGGAGGGAGGGGGGAAAAATAATAACACAGAGGTTATAACCTAAAGAACAAAATAAAATTGTGCAAAATTAAAAAAAAAAAAAAGAAACAGCCACTGAATATCCTTAGCGGCCTACTGCATGTATCTACATATATAAAAATAAATGTGCAGTGTTTTCCTTCATATTAACCGCGTCTACACTTCCCATTCATGCAAAGTGCCAAGTCTTTGTGCAGATAACCATGACTACACAGACAAACTGAGGCTGTGACTTTACTAAAAAAACTTTTGAGTTCATGGTGGTTGAAATGATTTAACCCAGCATCATTTGCTTTACGATTCCATGACCTCACTCTAAAAGGCTAACATGCAGGAACTGAAAATGAAAGCAAAAATGCAACACTCCGGGTGGCCACAGGAGCTTGGCATTCTCAAAATGTCCTGGAATGAGGGGGTGGGGAGAGAGCTCGCCAACAAGGGAGAGCTCACAGAGCAGGATGAAAACTGAAAGCACATGCCTCCTTGAATTCTCTGCTGAGAGATTTCTCTTATCTTTCTCTTCTTCTCCTATTACCTCTTATCAGGCTGGAAACAAACTTTTAACAGTTATCTTCTGCTCCATCTCAGCCTTGAAGGAAGGTCAGTCTTAAAGCTGCCCTTGGTGGATTTACATCTATTTATGGTTTCTAGGCAGAGAGATTTTATGAGCTCCCTGATAACTCAGGTCTGTTTCAACTATCTCTTCTCTTAGGTCGTCAAAGTTCTTCTTTCCCTTCCTGCTTTGCCCTTAATGGAAAAAGAAACAGAATCTGTCTGGGGTTGGCTCAAATCATGTTTTCACGTGCTCACTGAAGACACATCTTAAAAGTCGATTCGCGCTTCAAACCTGTAGTCCCCTGGACTCCACGATGCCATTTAGGTGAAATTCTAGAAAAGGCATTTTCAGGTAGGGAAATCAGTTGTCTGGAGTCAGGGGCTTCTCTGTGAAGGGGCACTGGGAAACTTCTTGATGGGGGTGGTGATAACCGAGAGTGCACAACAGAGCAGGTCATTATACCGCTTGCTGGAAATGGGTGAATCGTATCGTGTGTAAATAATATCTTCATTTTCAAAAAGTGCTTTGTTAAAAAGAAAACCAAAACCCAACCTGCAGTCTCACTGCTCAAACCCAATATGAATACATTGGTGTGCTTCCCAACATTTATCAGAAACAGTTTTTTCTTCATCTGCGGACATAATTGGGATCATATGTCCTTTCTGTAGCTTGTTTTTGTAACAATTTAACAGAATCATTTTCTGTATTACATGGACCTCAAAAGCACCATTTCCATTGGCTGCATAATAGCCATTCAAGTGATGGCAATTACTTAGTGGCTAAAACTATTTAATCGTGTTTCTATTAGTCATATTGGTTGTCACCGATTATTTACTTAGGCAAATATTACCGAGAGGAGACGTTTGTCCACAGAGTTCTTTTCTCCTTCAAACTTGAGAAATATTTTTAAGCTATGTTCCCAGAAGTGTGATATGGAGTCAGATGGTATAAACGCTTTCAAGGTTCCAGACAGACTCTAAGGTTCTTGAGCTGAAACCATACAGATCTGCACCGCCCCCTGCAGTGCTCTGTACCCTTGCGTCTCTCCAGAATCGATGGCATCATTTAAAAGCTCAACAGGACGTCCTAACAACCTCTCCTCAAAGCCTTCCAACCTTTAGTAACTTCCCTTATTCTTTTGTGTCAAATTTTTCAGAAATGTATCTTTACCTTTTTCTTTTTTGCTCCTGTCTTCATTCCCCATTTTCTTTTCCTTCTCCCCTCCATTTCCCCCTCCTTACCCTACTGACTGTCTTTTTATCACATGGAACACTGATTATAATGCAAATTTGGGGAGGGAGCTGTGTCTAGGCCAAAACTGAATCTAAGGAAGGGGAACAGCAGCAGCTTGCCCCTGCACAGAAAATGGGGGGAAAATGCACTTCAGCGTCTAGAGTGTCAGAGACTGAAGCTCATTCCAGGAATGGGGAGTCCGGATGGGCAGAAAGCTCAAGAAGCCCAGCGTGAAGGCTGTCACACTCCCAATGACATTCCCACACCAGGGACAATGCTTGGCTGGCAATGGACTTTGGCCTGGCAGTTCCACCTTCCCTGACAGGGAGACGGAAGTTAGCTTGAGGCAGCTTCATGCAGACCTTGACATATGGAGGCTCTCGGCTCAGGTGCAGGGACCCGTGCCCTGCAGACAGCAGAGAGAAAGGAAGGTGGCGGCATGAGCTTGTGAAGGGCTTGATGGAGGCCAGCATGGCGCCGAGAGAGGAGCCCAGGCCCGAGACACATGGGTGGGGTCTCACTCCCAAGTCACCACCACCTAGTTTTGACACACTAGTTAGCGTCTCTGAACCTCTCTTTCCTCTCAAGCTATTTCCTCACTGATAAAATACCCTGTTGCTTCCTTTCTTAGCTTCTTCCTCAAAGCAAGCAAAACTCTGGAAACAAGAGTCATCAGGCTGTGGTGAGAAACAGGCTGACAAGCAGAGAAAGAAAGAAGCAGCTGCCTAAATTGTCCTTTCCCGTGTGGACTCGTGGGTTAGCCAATTCTTTGACGCTCCTGGAACCCCCCCTCGCCCTCCACATGCTGATTTTTAGCGCTACACACCTGGAACTCACCTACTGTTAAAACACAACATTTCTTCAATCAAAACACTCTTAATCAAGTCAACAAACAACATGGCCACTTCTGCTGGCCCCACCAGCAGTGGCCCTTTGCCCCACTCCTGGGTTTGCACTGAAGGCCACCGAGGAACTTGGCCTGTCTGCAAGCAGGGCAGTGCTGTCTGGGACTGGGTGCATCAGTTACTGTGGAGATGCCAGGGAAGTGTGTGAAGAGTGCCCGACAGAAGGCTGAGGGTGACTTCTCCTGCCAGCAAGGGAGTGAGGCTCCAGCCCCTTTCCCATCTAGAAGGAGGCTGAGAAAGAGTGGGGGGATGCCCCCAGGTAGGACGAGACACATCTCTCTCCGGCATTCTGCAAGATGAAGATCTGCTACGTGCCAGTAGGGGAGCCTGGGGAACTGAGTGTTCAAAAAAAGCTGAGTCACTGAATTCTAGAGCTACATGCCCAGCAGAGGGGACGACGCTGACTTTGGTCTTTCCAGCTTCTGCCGATGCAGATCAGCATTTGAAAGATGGCGATTAAAATTTCCTAATGAGAAAACTATTCATGAACTTCAATCAAGTTCCAGAAGGAAAGTTCCAGAAGGAAAGTTCCAGAAGGAAATGTTACAGGTCATGTGAACATATAGACTTGAATGTTCGTCCTTGGCTCCACCTTTCTTTTTAAATTGAAGTCACATGTGACTTCTAACATCTGAGCCTATCTGAGGTGCACAGACTTACATGAACATCTGTAGAGACTGCATCGAGCTCATCAGCCAAATCTGGCTCCTAGTCATCACTGTACCACTGACGGCAGTGTGCGCCATCCCAAGGTACCCTTTCCTCTTCCTTTCTAGGAATCACTGTTTTGTTCTTGTGGGCTAAGAGTTTTTTGATTGAAGTAACATTGCATTATAACATTAGATAAGTTTCAGGTGTGTAGTGTTAAAAATCAACATACGTACTGACTGTATTAAACTCACTGCTGGAAATTCAACTGATCCCCTTTTCCTGACTTATTCACCCCTGCCATCCACTTCCCTTCTGCTAACTACTGATTGGTTTTAAAGTTTTATTTTTATTTTATTTAGTCCATCCATTTGTTTTCTCGATCTAACACGTAGGAGTGAAAACATACAGTGTTTGTCTTTCTGTCTGACTTACCCCTCTAGGACTGTTCAGGAAGCTGCCAAAGGTGGGGATTCCCGCACCTTTTTAATAGCCGTATAATATTCCATCACGTGTATGGAGCACATCTTTTCCCAATCATCTGTTGATGGGCACTTAGGTTATTTCCAGTTCTTTGCTATCATAAATGTCGTAATCAACACGAGGCTGCACAGATCTCTTTGAGTTAGTGTTTTTGTAAGTTTCTGGTAAATACCCAGAATTGGGAAAACAGATTTGATGGAATTCCTATTTTTAATTTTTTAAAGGACTCTCCATGCCACTTTCCATGCTCGCTGAACCCAAGTGCCTTTCCACCAACAGTGTACAAGGCTTCCTTCTTGCTGCATTTGTTGCATTTCCTTTGAATAATAGGCATTCTCGCAGGTGTGAGGTGATGTCTCATTTGGTTTGCATTGCCCTAATAATAAGAGATGGTCAACAGGTTTTCATGTGCTTTGTTAGCCATCTGTTGTGGAATGCCATCACAGACCAGACGGGCTTGTGCTGTGAGATGAAGCAAACTTCGTCTAACCTTAATTGCCTCTGGCAAACTGGAGACAAAACTAGCACTAAATACCTCTAAAAGTGTGATGGCACCGCTGCCCCTCCAAAACTGTTTACCTAAGAAAATCCTCATTTAAGAGATAGCAACCACTTGTGAGCAACCCCCCTGCCCCCAATTACCTCACAGAAACTAATATGTTAACTGATTTAATTGTACCCTCACCGTTTGCCTTCCTTTAAAATTCACCCAACCCTTGCCCTGTCTCCTCTATATATACCCCTTTCTTTAGGGTAACAAAGCTTTCTTTGGCTGGGCACGGTGGCTCATGCCTGTAAGCTTCAGCCTACGAAGCGGCTGGGGCTAGGGATCGCGGTTCAAGTCCCGCCTGGGGCCCGTAGTGAGACCTAGTTCCAAAATAATAGCTGGGCGTGGTGGCGTGTGCTTGTAATCCCAGCTATCTGGGAAGCTGAGGCTGGGGATTGCTTGAGTCTGTGGTACCCCAGGCAATGAGAGCCTGCGGTTCCATGGGCAAAAAATAGCAAGACCTGGTCTCAAAAATAAATAAATAAATGAATGAATGAATGAATGAGTGAATGAATGAATGAATAAATGAATAAATGAATAAATAAATAAATAAATAAATAAATACATACATAAATAAATAAATAAATAAATAAATAAATTGTTATTTGGTTCATTACTTCCAAATCAACCCTTAGCTACTGAAGCTAAGCAATCTCTCTCATTGTTCTTTTCTCATAACTTGCGTTCGGCCTCCAACAGTCTGTGTCTTCATTAGAAAAGAGTCTCTTTAGTCCTTTTTCAATTTGTTGTTGTTACTGAGTTTTATGAGTTATTTATATGTCTTAGAGATTAACCCCTTGTCACACACATGACATGCAAGTATCTTTTCCCATCTTGTAGTGTGGCCTGTTGCTCTGATGCAAGTTTCTTTGGCCGTGTAGAAGGATTTTTGGTTAGGCATAGTCCCATTTGCTTACATTGGTTTCTTGTTTCCCTTGCTGATGGTGTCAAGCCCCCGAACACATTTACAAGGGCACATTATGGAGCATGTATGTCACTTACACTTGCTTCTCTACACTTCATGGTTTTAGTTGTTTCATTCAAGTCTTTAATTCATTTTGAATTAATTTTGTGTGTAGTATTACACAGTGGCCTAGCTTCATCCTTGCATGTGACCATCCAGTTTTTCCAGCAGCATTTCCCGAAGACTTTGCTTGCCCCACTGTATGCTTTTGGCTTCTTTGCCACAAGTTAGTTGTCCATATTCATGCGGTTTTATTTCTGGCTCTCAGTTCTGTTCCACTGATCGGTGTGTCTGTTTTTATTCCAAAACCATGCTGCTGAAGTTATGGTTTTGCAGTTTAGCTTGAAGTTTGAAAGCATGAATATCTCTATTTTTGTTCTTTTTTCACTACTTTTCCTGGAGATTCTGTAAGCTTGCTTATACCACTCAGTACACTGAGAGGTGTTGCTATCCTGTAATAAATAGCCTAGAGTGGATGTAGTTTAGATTAGAGGATCTGGAAGGAAAGAACTTGAATGGTGTCTATAGTATAGACAAGGCAGAAGACAGAGCAAATTAAAGCGAAGAAGTCAAAGAAGTAAATTAAGTGTGGCATATGATATGAATTGTCTGGATTGGACCATTGGCAATGAGGCTGGTATGGGGAAAACTATAAGGAGATAAGATTAAGGGAAATTAATATCAGACTTTGGGAAATGAGGATCTAGTTCTCAATAATATAGACCTTCCCTCAGGAAATGGGAACCCTTTGGATGATTTTAACTGGAAAACTGGTAGATGTCTCGGTGTCTGCGTTTTCCCCATGAAATGATTAACAAAACAAACAAATCTTTAGATACTTCAGATTCAATGCAATCCCAATCAAAACCCATGACATTCTTCAGAGAAACAGAACAGAAATGAATGAAGTTTATTCAGAGTTAGAAAAGATGCTGAATACCAAAAACTCCCCAGAGAAAAAAGACACCAGGCTGGTGGCCTCCCGGGGCACACCGCAGCCTGTGTACTGTGCTGGAGCCCTGTGTGCGTGTCCCCTCAGCATGAACAACTTAACGTCCCTGAGTGTCATGCCTGTTTGATCCTTATTCTCTTCTCCCTGCTTACCATGCAGCCAGTGTTTGGTATATGGCAAGCATTTAATGAATGTCCTTCTTGGGAGACGGACTAAAAATTGAAGAAGTCCTCATTCAAATATCCTTCATCTGCTAATAGTTTACTGATAATACCTTTAGTTCAATTCTGTTTGACTCCGTGTCCACAATTCAAGGGATGATTTTTTTTCAGGATTTTCTATTTATTAAGACCCATTCTTTGACAATTTTATTTCATGGAACTTAATTGCAATATATATATATATATATATATATATATTCAAATCTAGGCTATACATTATGATTTTTTTTAGTGTGCTACCTTGTTTATTGATTGCACATATATATATACACACAAACACACATACATACACATATATATGTATATATTACATCATTGTCTACCCCAAGAAAGGATGATTTTAAACTCCAATACAGTAACACAGCACTGTAATGCATGACGTATATAACTAATACGAAAACCGTTTTAAATAATATGTGGTTTTGTAATAGGCCCGAGGGAAGCTGGAATTCTAGCCTGAGCCTTCTCATGATTCAGACAAAGCACAAGAAATTTGAATTCAGGATCCCATGACATCATAACCAAGATGTGACTTTGAAATGGAAACACAATAGTAAGGAAGGCGCGGAACAGACTGACTGTAAAAGTCATCGAAAATGCGTTGTGTTTGTTTTGCTAATAACCATGGGATTTGCACTGATGTTCCTTTGCCTTTACTTTGACATCATCCAGCAGTCTTCTCAGGCCTGCTGACAGCTTCACGAGCTGACTGTGACAACAGTCTCCGTACAGTGAGTAGGAATAGGCAAGCAGGGAGTACATATTTTTCTAAGCGAACAGAAAGAGAACAGTGAATAGCAAGTGCCCTCTCTCGTTTTGAAATGTATATGCTTACATTTGTATTGAAAATTGGTCATTTGGAGCCAATTCAAGATAGTTAGAGGTCATCTCGGAGAGTCGTTTAGTCAAAATCAATTGTTCTGAACCTGCTAGTTTTGGGAGAGGAACGATTCCCAGAGCATCTGAATGGTGGACCCACACCCTATTCCCCAGGTAGTGCAGCTCTGTGCCCCAGCATTCTCGTAGCATAGACGTGCGTGTGCGAGATGCAGTGAGGCCTCAACTAATTACAAGTATCGTCGAGAACCCTCAACAAAGATTCCAGGGGCACACTGTCCCACGAACATACGGTAGGAACACAGAGTCAATTTTAATATCCAAATGCGTGCTTCTTGCCACATTTTCAAAGATTTAAGAATAAAAGAAACTGAGAAACTTGACACTGCGCCTGACTCACCCATTCCTGCATCTGCAAGGAACTTTCATCATTTGAAAGGAAAAGCATGCACCTTCCCTGTGGTAAATGCATTCATGTACTCCTGAGGTATTTTGTTCAAAAAGCAGAAAGAATCCAGTCTGAGTCCTCGCTATCGCGGCTTGATCATCACAGGTAGTACACAGGGCTGCTTGAAACACGCCGAGAGTAATTCAGCACACCGCAGATAATGTCCTTTCCAATTATGATGGGCCCAGTTTAATTTCATGGTAGACTTGGTACGTGAGGAAGGACTGACTAGCGTTCACCCCAGGCTCCAGACAGGCCTTGGTTTCATTTCACCAGCGTGCGGGGCAAGCTGAGGGGTCATTAATTAAAGTCCAGAAGACCAGGCAGAAGATGGATGTTTATTCAATGAAACTACTATTTTCTCAGTCTGTTTCCACAGTGTGTGAATAAGGATTTTCTCCATCAAATGGAGAAAAGAGAACATTTCAGAAATGTCTGTGCTTCCAAATATTAGGCTGAAATTCAAACACTTCTCCTAATAAATGTTGACAGTGTTTATACATGTTTTTAATCTAATTGTTTACATATTCTTTCTTCTTCTAAATGATGAATCTGTTAATACATGTGCTTTGGTGAATAGCAGCCTTGTGTTTTCATAGTTATGGCTGCTGCGGCCTATGCAGAGTTATGCCTTCTCTTGCTTCCTCCATCGCAAGTATTAGATTTCTCCTCCTCACTCTTTCATCCATCATGCCCTCTTCACTCTATTTTCCTTCCTCTTTCTCTCCATTGCCCTCTTGTTTTTCTCCTACGTACTGCAGTAACAGAACTGGCCTATATTGTTCTTTCTGAAATAGCTGGCACTTTAAAGGAAATGACAATGGTAGTAATTAATACTAATGTGACTGGGTTTCTGAGGAGAGTGAAGAAGCCCATCTAGGGAAACCATAGTGTGGGTTCAGGGGAAAAGTGCTGCGAGTGTACATTGGTGAAAATGCTCTTGATTTTCGGTAGCATTTGAATATCGCCTTCTAACCCTTCATTTCAATGCAGATGAGTGCAAGATCCAGCTAGCAGTTCACCAGGAAAAGCAATCTCGGGACCAGCCTCTCTCTTGGTCCTTCAATCTCCTCTTCCGCTGTTAGGAAGTCCGATCACCCTCGCTCTTTGCAGCAGCAGGTTTTCATCATCTGGGAAGGACAACAGACTCTGGCATTGCCACAGCAAACTGCCCTGATGCACGACACCACGCACGTGGCCCAGGGGCCACAGAGGTGTTCTTCCCTGACTAGCCCCAGAGGATGCCCCACGGGAACACCAGCCGCGCTTCTGAGCACCCTGAAGCCAGGGCAGGGCGGGGTGAGGAGGAAGAAGGTGCATTCTTGGAAGATCTTCCATTATGGCTCTTGCTGCGAGAAGACCAGAGTGGTGGCCTTGAGGAAGACGCGCCACCGCAGGCTGCTCCGGCATGCATTTGAGGGCTGGCGTTGTGCTGATGAGTTGGAACACATGGGCGTTCCTCTCCTGAGGCCACGGCAGGCAAGAGCCGGCCAGGAGCTGTCTCGGATGAGAAGCAGCGGGGCTCTCTGGGAGCAGGGGGCGCTGCAGCAGGTGTTGGGGGTCCCTGCCTCCACACCTGGTGGGGGGCAAGCGAGCGTGTCTCCCTGAAGCCTGGCGTGGCTGCTTCTGCGCAGGCAACCTGCCTGCCTCCCGGGTCCCTGAGGGGAAGACCGGTATGTTGAGGATTCTCATGCATTTAGTCACCCTTCCCTGGGTTTGGTTGACTGGTTGGTTGGTTGGTAAGAGCTGGTTGGATAAAGAGCCAATGGCCATGTCTACTCTCCTCACCTCTTCAAGAGCGATTTCAGAGTCCACCCCTCTCCGCTTCCCCTGCCTCACCGACACCAGCCAAGCAACACACTGCTTTTGTTTTCTTTTTCCATGATGCGTTTCAATTCAGAAGCACCGTTGGGTCACAGCATTGCTGTTCTAAGGAAGGTGCCCCTTCAACGACAGAGGGACACTGGCCGTGTGTGTGCACTGTTAACTTGGGAAAGACACAGAGAAAAGAATCGGGGACAATAACTGAATGGAAAAATGGGTGTAGTTCTTTTACATATTTCACAACAGACAACAGTACAACTGGGATTAATCCTTGACACTTGGAAATGAAAGACAATGTCTCATTCTTTCTCCCTTATTCATGTGTTTCTATTTGCTATAAGCTAATAGGTGAGGAAATAAAATATCACATCTGGCGATGGGTTTTCATGGCAACGTTCTGTTTGTGGTATAAATGTCTTCTTACTGTTTGATGGATACCATTAAGAATTCCACACAAATTCCATCGGCATATGCCATGAGCAGTAATTAATCTACTATAAACAAGGCAATTTTTCTTATCTCATAAGTGAACTTCCACTGGGAGGAAAAACGCATATTTCCTTCATTCTTTCCCATCCACATCTTGTGCTAAAAGTACACTTTCTTCTGTATTCCCGACTATTTCTGCAAAGCTCCTCATTCAAATATCCACACAGAAAACCTGACTATTGAGACGGAAACCTCTGAGCAACCCCCCCCGCCCCGACATCAGAGAGACGTATCATGGCAGAAACAGATGTTTGTGTGGCACATGATTTTCCCCCAGGGGAGACACACAGGCAGAGGGGGAACAATGCACACAGGTGAACACCTCGAAAAAGTAGCCCCCAAATCTGTAAAAGAATTTCTTTCTTCCTTTTCTGCCTCCTTGCCCTGGTAGCGACTGTGCTTCTCCCTGTTTCCCTATCTTCCCTCTGACTAAACCAAAGACGCTAGCCTTTGAAACACTTTCCTAATGCAAGCATCCTAAAAGTCTCAGCAATGCTGCCCTTTCTTCTTTTCCTCCCTTCTTTCTTTTTTTTGTTCTCATACGTGGTTGGTGATAGCTGTTAAATGATTTTTACGAGACACTGAATTTAAAGACACATGAAATGCCAACTCTTTCTACCAATGAACACTTATTGCACATCTACTGTATACATCAGCATAAGGTACTCAGAACATAAGCATGCATTAGGTGACACTGATGCCCTTGCCATGTGAATTGTCTCTTAGGAGAGAGATGCTTAAATAACATGCTAGAATGAAGTTCTCTGATCAGGCATGTGCCTAGGAGTTTGCTGGCATGGAAGATGGCATAATGAATTCCGCCATGGAGGAAAGTATACCGGAGACTGAATTCACAAAGGAAGGATATGGAAATGACTTTTAAAAGGTGTAGAGTTCCAATAATGACTCCAAATAGACCATCAGAACCACCGGTCCTCTAAGGAAAGCTTTATGAGATAGTACAGGCAGCTGGCCTGAGGTGTTCAACTGTTAACAATGGAGAACAGTTTCTAGGTCAAGGAACTTGGAACAGACAGAACTGCAAGGAGGCAAGCCTGCCATTGAGATGTGCCTTCTCCCTCTGGGATATCTGTTGAGTCGAAAAGTACACCGCGGTAGATAGCAACAACTAATTGACAGGGTGCGGGGTGAGGGAGGATGCTAAGAACCAGAGGGAAGTGAATCCACAGGATCTGGGTTCTGAGTAGACAGACTTCGACCAAAAAAAAAAAAAAGTAAAAGGGACATGGAACTGAGATCACCATCTCTAGCCAGTGCAAACTCTTGGAAAAATGAGGGGAGAAGGGAGAGAGATGAGCGAGAAGAGGACATAGAAGAGAGGAAAGGAGAAGGACCAGGTAAAGAACTCACACTTGAAACTTACATAATGTTATAAAGCAAATGGAAAGAAAGAGGGGCAAGCCCACTCTACCAGTGATACAGTTTTTGCAGTCACACAGAAAGTTACTTGTTATATCCACTGTGCTATCAACTAGTTGTCTTCACATCAATTTCGCCTGATGCGAGGTTGGAACTACTACCTATGGTTTGCGGTGCTCTCAGATCCCTGCTGATTTCCAGACCTGCTCTACAAGTCCATCACTGAAGGGTGTGAATCTTCAAGCCAAACTGTTTTCCCATCTTGCTGAAATTCTGCCCCAAGCTCTCAGAACTCAGGGTTTCACACTGATCACACAGAAGTGGGTGCTGCTGAAATTTTCTCACAAATGAGACTTGTGAGTGAACCAAGGCCCAGTTTTCATTTTGTAGCTGAATGAAAGGGAGGTAAGCCTAGCATGGCTTTCATACAAAACACACAAAAAGATTTGTCTTTCTTTCCCTCTCCTCATGCTGAGCAAGGCAGGCTGACTGTCCTAAAATGTGCATTGATTTAAACAGCAAACCTGGTCTGATTGAGCTGTTTCCTGTGGATGCCATTTGTTTACAGAAATTTTCATCCTCAGTTTCTTCCTCTTCTCTCAGGTTGACATCATGTATGATATGCATTAATGATAAAATGGTTTCAAGGGTGAAAAGTCAAAAGTCAGGAAATGCCTAGTTAAGGCTCACAGGAACAATGAGAACTTGACACCTTACACGCCCTGCGCAAATTCTGACACCGTTTTTATCACATGACCCGAACTGTATTGAAGGTATAAGTTTACAAGGGAAAGAGGAATAGAAAATGTACATTCCAACCGCAACACCCACACATTTGGACGGTAGAACCTTTGGAATTTCCTGACAACTACTCTAAAATTTGGACTTTTCATACAGATAATGTGGTAACATAATATTTGTGTTTAATTTTCATGAGTTTGTCAAAGGAAGACAACATTCTAGAGAAATGTTCAGCTTAGCAATCCCCAACACAAAAGTTCTTCATGCACATGTCTCTGTGGGACTGCAGTGGATATAAAAAAAAAATTGTAACAGACGGTTAGTTTGTATGTACAGGTTTTTATTCCTTACATTTGTAGTGAGAATTTTTCCTGAGTCGAGATGGCCATTCTGCTTAAGTGAATTTTAGTAGTTTATCATTTAGAAATAAGAGATGACACATATTCATGCTCAAAAAACTTTTGAGCAGGAACTAAATGGGCAGAGGTGGTTAAAGAAGAGTCTGAACTGGGAAACTCATTCTCATATTCTCATTCTCTTTCTCACTGACCAAAGTTTTAGTAAATAAGCATGTTCCCACAGGGAGAAGTGTTTAGCACTCCTTCTCACTCCATAAACACAAATAATTACCGTGTATAGGATGTGATTTTCTAGATAAGGTCAGAACAATTCTTTAATATCTACCAAGAATGAGAAATCAACACATTGAAATGCAATTCCCTAAAGAGTCTGAGAATTTTAAAGATTATTAGTTACTAATTTCTGAGTTTGAAGAGTCAAATTTTCACCACTGTACTGGTCCTCACATCACAGCTCGTCTGAATTGCAAAGATTCCAATGAATGGGAAAAAAAGTGTGAATGTCCACACCTTATCGGTTTAATTTAGTTTCAGAAAAAGAGTAGAAATGGATCAATTTATCATTTATCTACTGGAAAGGTAAGAAAATTCCACTTACAGATTTGATAAACTGTTGGTTTCAGGTTAGAATGTCACTTTTTTAAAATAAAGCTTTATTGAGGTGGCATTGGCTGCTAGCATCCTGCACATCCTTGTGTATAGCATGATTCACAACCCAAGCCCCAGTGATGGGGGTGTGTGGGGGGTAATCCTACCAAATGATTTGATAACCTGCTTGGAGGAACAGACTTGTGAAAAAGTCCAGAAATGTATGGAAATAACAATGATGAGAAAGTTCCCTACAAGATATTGAAATATGGTATAGATATCTAATTACTAAAATGGAATCATATTGGTTGACATAAACAGATTAATGGAACAAAGCCCAGCAAAACCAAATTTATAAAAATAGCACAGTCTATAACAACATAATATTTCAAATTGGTAAGAAAAAGCTAAACCAGTGAATCAGTTGGTAACAGATACTAGGTCAAATGGCTAGAGCTTTTGCTAGCTGCTAGCTAGGAGAGCCTTTATCAGAATAGCCTCCCAGGCCCTTGGCCTTCTTCTGTCACCATCTTTGCTTCGACTCTTGCGGGCCATCTGAATACAGCTGATTTTTCCTGACACCATCCCCCACCCCTCGGCCCTGCCTCACCCCCCCCCCCACACCGTAAAGGATCACAGCAGCCTTTCCCCTCCTGGCGGCGCAGAGTTTAGCATCTGAGGCACAGTGCTCCACTCTGTCCACCTGTCAGGGGCCCTGCTCCTTCCTCAAGACCCAGTTGGGGTGGCTGCCATCTCTACCAGGACATGAGCTCTTACCACTTGGGCCAAGGAATCCACACCTGTAGGGGGCTGACTGCTCCCTCACTCACTGGACCTTGTGTGCTAATCTTGTGCCCCCCTCCCCCGACTTCTGGAAACAAGAACACTGGATCTGTGCCTGAGGTGCTACACACACCTCCAGAGCCAAAGCCCTAGCAGAGCACCCTGATGGTGCATGGCCAGCAGGCCGTTTCAGCTGGCGCTGGAAGAACAGAGCCTGTGCTGGTGGGGGCAGTTCCCACCCAGCATGCAGAGCCTGTAAGGGCCTGCGCTCTCCTCGGCAGCCCTGTCCAGTCACCACACTGTCCCATTGCTGAGCCTATACCCTCCCATGCCCAGACCCAGAGGAGAGACGGGCTGCCCCTCATGACAGCAGGGTGGCCTGAGTCTGGAGGGCCACGTGAGGCTGGAGAGGTCACTGAGACTATTTTTAGAAAATAATCTGCCGCACCTGGCACCCTACACTGAAAAGAGGGAGGAAACCGGTTGGTTCTATTTAGTCATGTGAAAGGCCACGAGCAGGAAAGGAAATAGTTAACTTCCGTCAGGCTGCCCTGCCCACCTGGTTTCATGGTTGAGATAAAAGCATGAGGAACTGTGCTTTGCTTCAAGGTCACAGAAAAGGTCCCTAACTCACACCAGTCACCTTCAAGATACAGGAATGGCTTAGTGTACATTCTTTCCACTAGTGCTCAAGACAGAGGCGGATTTCTTCTCTGCTAAATAAGGGGAGCCCACAAAAACAGTGGTGGGAGTGGACCCTATTTTTTTCTTTTCAAATAATGCACGTGTGCATTGCTGTTCTACTGGGCTTTTCTGTACTCTATTGGTACAGACCAGATGACATTTTTGTTTTTGCTTTTGTTTGTGTTTGAACCAAGAACAAGCCAGGTTATTGCTAAACTGCAGCAGTATCCCCTTGGTAGCTACATTTGGCTAAATCGCTGTGGAGGTTCTATGATTTACTTTTCTATCCCAATGATACTTTGAAATCTGTGCCCAAGAGCAGTTAGCAGTTGCCGATCACAGCGTATTTTTTTCCTTTAAGAATATGTCTGGGGTGACAGCGCAGAAGCTGCATTTTAAACTATGCTCCTCAAAGAGGACTGAGACGAAGGGCTCTCCAACTTGAACATGCAATAGACGGTGAACTCTACTCCACTCATAATGCAAGTTTCTCAGAGAGCACCACACTTAATCCTTACAGCAAATGCATGATGTAGCAACTGTCATCACCAACTTAGAGATGGCAGCGACCGAGCCATAGAAAAGTCAAAGAACTTGGCCAAGGCCCACAGCTAAATCCAGTGTGACCCGGTTCTGGGCTCATATCCACTATGTTTTGCTGACTTTTGAGAGACACGTCAAGTTGTTCTTTGCTTATTCAAACATCCTTGTTAATTTTCTCACAATACAGGGTTTCTCCCTCTAGGGGTGGTCAATACAGTTTCCCCAACGCCAAATACCCAAAGTTCTGCACCTTATTCCACCTCACTACCCACCCCCCGCATGCTCGACTCTCCCCCTTCCCTCTCCCTCTGGAGTGTCTCAGCTCTATGGACTGCCTTCAGCCTTACAGTTTGTCTTGGTCTGATCCTCTGTCAGTTTCTTGAGATTCCACATGTACGTGACACCATCCAGAATTTATGTCTCTCTTCTGGCTCACTTCAGGCAGAATAATTCCCTCCAGTTCCACTCATGTTGCTACAAATGGCACGAGTTTATCTTTTTGATCACTGACTAGTAAGTACTTCACTGTGTGTTTGTACGTATGCGCATGTGTGTATATATAAACTCTCTTATCTTCTTGATTCACTCATCTGTTCTGGGGCATTAGGTTGTTTCCACAGCTTGGCTTTTGTAAATAGTGCAGCTCTAAGTACAGGAATGCAGGTTTCCTTTCAAATTAGTATTTTTGCACTCTTTGGGTAGATTCCTGGTAGTGGAACTGATGGGTCATATGGTAGATCCATTTCTAGTCTTTTGAGGAATGGCCACACTTCCTTCTGTAGGGCTGGATCAGTCTATAGCCCCACCAACAGTGTAATTATGTGGTTCATTTTTCTTCACATCCTCGCCAGCACTCATTCTTTGCAGGTTCTTTGATCTGGGTCATTCTCACAGGTGTGAGTGGCATCTTATGTGGTTTTCATTTGCATTTCCATGATGATAAGTGATGAACTTTGTTTCCCATATCTGTTGGCCACCTACATGTCTCTGAAGAAGTGCTCGTTAGCTCTTCTGCTCGTTTTTTGTTTGAGTTGCTTGTTTTCTTATTGAATTGTGTACATGCTTTAGAAATCTCTGCTAGCAATCCCTTATCATTTGATGGTGTGCAAATGCTTTCTCCCACTTGGAAGGTGTCTCCTTGTGTTCTTGTGTTGATCCCATCTCTTTCACTGTACTGATTTTCAGTTTGATAAAGTCCCAGTAGTTTTCTCCCTTGTTCTCATCATGGCTGGAGATGAATCTGCAAAGATGTTTCTGGGGTTTAGTTCATGGAGAAATTTAAGGTCATGAACTGGAGATCAAAGGTGTTGCCTGTTTCCCTCTTCCTTGTTTGCAGTTGGGACTCATGAGAGAAATGACCTGTTTGCTAGGAGAGGGGCTGTAGCCTTCAGCAGCCCGAGGACAACACACATCATCCTCAGCACGGGCCTTCTCTCGGTGTCTGAGTTACGTCACTTCGTTCGGTTTCTGTCTTGCGATCTGGTAAGTTGAACTGGGTGGTTTCCATGCTTCAGGTGGTGTGAGGCGAGGAAAAGCATCGTGACCGTCCAGGTGGGTAGTCAATGAAAGGGGTTCCATGGCGGGGGATTTCGCCGCCGGCTTCGTCTCTGTAGGACTCGCCTTCCTCCTTGAAATGGTGCTGTCACTCCGGGATGGGCCTTTCCTGCTGGCCCCGCTTCTCCATGCAGCCTTTCTGTTTCCTTCCTTTCCTTTTCCTCCCCAGCTTCGGCGTGAAGACGCACTTCATTCCCAGCTCAGTGTTTGAACCTCCTTTAATCTGCTCCCTTTGGGTTAGTCCATCCGGCCCTTGGCTTCTAATCTCCTACTTCAGTGCTCGAGCGGATGGTTGAACCTCGGAAGTACAGCAGTCAGTGTAGCGTCCCCACCTGTCAGACCCCCATCGGCCTCTTAAGCATGCTTCAGAACTTCTCTGCTGCCAGACACACCTCTAACAGATGCTACAAGAGCCTACAGTTTTGTATCATGTTCCCAAGCTTACGTTCTTCTCCCTGTGCCCCCAGATTCCGCGATGCACCTTCTTTTTGCTGCTCTTACTGCAAGCTTCCCAGGCTCGTAAGCTTGAATGAAAAGGGGACCCCCTTCTCAATCACCTTCACACCATAACAAGTGCAAATTACGATAGACTTTACCCCCCGCCTTGCCATTCATCTGCCTCTTCTCTCCTTCCACATCTATGCTGCACGCTTCATAGCCTTCCCCCATCACCACTGGCCTCCAGTTAATGCATCTCAAGAGGAATACAAACCAAGTGTTCTGTTCTTCAGAGATGACGATGAACTCTCACATGGATCTTTCTAGTATTTGCTCCAAAAAGCACAAGGCGCAAAAACCACTGAATCATCACCAGTCCATGGACAATAACCCAAAAGGCAGCTGAAGAGGAATGCTAGACAGCACAGAAGTCGGCTCTTGGCTTATCACGAAGGACCAGGCAAAGTTAAAACCAAACAAAGCCCAGAGATCTGACTACAGAATGGAGGCTACCGGGTCCGGAGGAGGTGCACAGGGAACAAAAGGTGGAGGGAGCGCAGCGGACTGAGGTGGAGGCCTATGGGTGTCTGGGTGGTGGGTGTGGTACGGTAACAGACGCCTGAGGAGCTGTGAGCCTATCCCTCTGACTCATAGATGATGCTGTAGAGCAACGCTACCTCATAAAAATGATACGGAAATATGTACTGACCACTGTCATAAAAAATATTGTCCTATGTTTTATAAAAAGCTTAGAGGTAAATAACAGTCCAATCATTTGCTGGAACTCTATTCTAAGCAACAGGTAAACTAATCTTGACAAAGAATGTCCCTGCTGTTTCATGTGCTTTTGGAGAACATCTGAAGCAGGGCCATCTGAGGTCTCTGCCAAAATGCTGTTCCCCGGAACCCCTGGTCCCCCTCTTTTGCAGGGTATGCAGAACGTGCTTTCCAAACAAGTTCTCCCTGTGACTCTTGTGGACACAGAAGTTGGGGAGCCAATGAAATGAGAGAAGAAAGGCAAAGTCACCTCAAGACTACATTATAGATTACGTTTAGTTGCCCTTTTATAACTGACTCTATTTTTCAAACTTTATAATTACACGTGAAAAGTAATGTGTGATTTTTTTTTTACAAGAAAATGCATAGACTCTGAATTTCACCTACATATATCAGGCAATAGCTCACAGATAAATCGTTTAGAAATATTAAGTAGATCCCACAGAAGGAGAAGAGACATGAGGCAGGGCTTTTCTATACAGTCACAAGACTACAATTAAACTCAAATGGGACTTAAATTATCAAAAGGGATTTTTTTATTAAAAATTCCAGATGTGTAGGAGAAAGATAATAAAGTTAAAATACCATTGTTCTTTTTTTTTTAACTCAAGTTTTCTTGCTAATAGTTAAGGATACTGATTTATTTAAAACATAACATATTTCTGCTTCATAACAACATCTGTATTATTTTACATTTTTATTGGCATGTTTCACTGTACCCTGGTGATTTCTAAAAAATCCTCATACTTTCCTGCTGGTCAAAGTTTCCCCCAAAATAATAAACAAATGATTATTAACTATGATCTGTTTATTCTATGACCATGTAGTCCATAAGAAACACTTGAAAAAGCTGAGCTATTCACTTTGAGGAAAACAGTCCACACAGCAGATCTCCATGGTGGAGACACATTGTGAAGTGGACAGATCATCAGGAGGAGGTAGGGAAACACCCACCACAAGGGTATCAACCCCCAGAGAGATCCGTATGTGTTAGGATTAAACACACTTAACTTTTCTACCTCACCGAAAAAACGTCCGTTGCTCGGAGAGGCTCTGTCCTCGTGGCGATAGTTGGCTTATTGCTGAAGTTTATAGCCAGGCTGTTTTCAACTGGGAATGATTTGGACTCCAGCAGACAGTTGGCAAGATCTAGAAATTTCTTTTGGTTGTCAGATCTAGGGAGATCTACTGGCATCTAGTGGGTGAAGCCAGGGATGCCACTAACATGAGGTGCAGAGCAACCCCCACGAAGCTAAGAAACCGCAAAAGGCTGCCCACCTCCATGAAACCCTAGGCGCTGTCTGTGCCTACGCCCCAGCCTTCCACACTGCCTGAAGCTAGCAACTGGCTTCCAAGTTCTTTATACCATCCTTTTCAGGGTTGCTGATCTCTTTAAACCTTCCTTGACCTATATCACCACCCTGGGCTCCCACCCAACTCTCTCTGTCATTTTTGATCCTTCAGAAATGGTGTGGTTTGAGGTGGTGTGCCGGAAGTGGGTCTGACTTCCGTGATACCATCTGCACACTGGGGTAGAAGATCTGTGGTTCTCGTGAGAAGTCGCACAAAAGCATCACCTTGAGTGCGAACATTCTCAAATCGCTCCAGCTGCCAACACAGCGCCTCAACAAAACAGCTGTCAAACGAACGGCCTAAGCCCAAACTTGAACTGTATCAAATGTGGATGCTGAGTTATAGAATACAAAGCCCGTCCGTTGCCGCATGTACTTCCCTTTTGGGGTGGAGGCCCATCCAGGAAGACAGCTGGCCAGGTGAGGCGGGCCTCGCTCAGCAGCGGATGGAGAACTGGGCTGGCGATGACGGAGGCTTCGGGTGTGCAGGTGCTCCTGGGAAGGCCGGCAAGTGGGGAGTGCGCTTGGACGAACGGGGGTGCGTTTCCTAAGCTGGCAAGAGAGGACGGCCTCCTAGGCCGGCGGGGGCGGGGGCAAAGCGGGTCTGGCCAAAAGCAATTTGCCAACCACCACCAAGGTCACGGAAGCCCATTTCCGGGTCCCCTTCCAGCCCCTTCCACGCGGTCGCCAAGGAGCTGGGGGAGGGCAGGGCTTACTATCTTGGAGACAAAGTGCTGTGTCTCTCTCAGAGGACCAACTTGCCGGCCGAGCGGGAATCCCACCGCTTTAAAGCTGTCCTCCTCCGCAACAAAGCCAGCAAGAACCAAGCGGGACGACAGAAGGAAAAGGCTTCCGCAGCGCACAAGCAACTGCCCGGGCGCCGGGAAAGCAGCCTGCAAGGGGAGGAGCAGGATCGGCAAACCACGCTGCGGGCTCAGGCGCTAGGCGTTCAAACACACACCGAGCGCTCACGCCCGAAAGGTGACGGCGGTTGAGAAACGGGCGAAGAGCCCACTCGGACGTTTCTCGAAAGGCGGGGAAGGCCCGAGGGCGTGAGCAGCCAAAGCGCCGCTCACCAGGGAAACGCGACTTCAAAGCCCAAGAGAACCGCCTCACGCCACCACCTGACCCTGGGCGCTAGCCGGTGCGGGGGGTGCCTCGGAGAAAGGGGGCCCCGCGCCACACAGAGCTACCGTGCGCGCCCCAGTGATTCCACTTCAGGGAGCAGAGCCGAAGGAAGAGATCGCTGCACCCCAGTTCACAGCGGTGTTACTTACAATAGCGGACATGGAGGAGACCTAAGTGTCCCTTGACTCTCTCTCTCTCTCTCTCACACAGCAATTCCGTCGTGAAAACAAGGAACTCCTACTATCAGCAGCCACGTGGCCGGCCCCTGACGGCGCTCTGCTCCCTGAGGTAAGTCAGACGGGGAAAGACCAGCACCGGACGATCTCCCTTACATGCGGAATCAGGAAAAAAGCAAAGCCCATGCTGCCAGGTCAGAGGAGTGCTTAGGAGAGGTGGAGGGGGAGGGAGGGCACGGCAGAAGACGGGCATAGATCAGGAAGTCCCCGCGGACCGTGTGCCGCAGGAGAGCCCCAGCGAGCTCTGCGGCGGGCTCGGAGGGGAGCTGTGAAGAGTCAGCCCTGAGCGGTCTCATCAGAGGCGGAGTGTTTCCTTTCTTTCCTTTGTATTATATTTTCATTGTACTTCTACGAGCAGATGGGCATCAGCCGAAGCTCCGCACCATCCCCTCACGTTGTATGTACGTCACCCCGCCGCGCTGCAGCCTCAAGCTTCCTCATTAAGGCATGTCATTTATTTCTCAATGAATCTAGGCAAAAAGCCAGCAGCTGAGACCACTGTAAGGAGGGAAGCAAGAGCTGGCCAACCACCTTGCTCACCCTACGCCGCTGCAGGCCACAGCTCTGGAAAGTGCCCCCACCGCCCCTCCCATAAGACCTGCTTTCAAACCCTTTGTCCACAGGGGAACGGAAAGGACAGGCAAGGTTTTGAAGTCTCACCTAACAGTAAGCAAGGTGCCATTTCCCATGACTCTTGCTGAATCAAGAATCCACTTACCACAGGAAAGTATCTGAGGAACATCTAGGATCCCCACGGTGCTCCTGGAATCCAGCAGGCCTACCCATATGGGGGCAGAGATGGTGCTCTCAACCCATCAGACGCCATTTTCTTGTTCACCGAGGCTCAATATTCCACACTCGCCAGGTTCCCCTGGGAATCACTGGGCCATCGGTTTGAATTCTGGCCTACAGAGTGCAGGCGGAAGTGACGTCTGCCACTAAGAGGCCAGGCGCTTAAAAGAGCCCTGCCTAACTCCATACATTCTCGCTTCCTTTGTCTATATAGCTGTAGATGATCCAGTTGAATTCTGAAGCCTCAGAAAGGAGCAGCACCATCAAATGTATGGAATCTGGGCCACTGAACAGCTGGGAGCAACAGCGCCTCCCTTGCTACCATCCCAGCATGCTGGGGTGCGCCGCAGAGACTAGTGGGTCAACTGACACAACAGAGAGATTGCGCCCTCACACAGTGACTCCAGCTATATTTGACTGCAGTCATAAAAAAGAATGTTCCTGGATGTTTGAGGAATCCTGTCTCAGAGAAGCCCTACATATAAGTGTCCTAGAAAATTCAGGAAGAAAGGAAAGACTTCCATGCCATTATAGGCATAGCGCGTAGAGATGATCTAATCAAAGGCATGACCACTTACACACCAACAAACAGCTGGCACGCTGTATTCAGCTGTGGAAGATATAAATGAATCATGTAATTGCATTCACCCATACATATTATACACATCATTGACTGTGTGTTAATGTGTTTAAATTCTGTTTCAAAAACAAAATATCCTGTCGGCATGGTCTGGGTAAACAGATCTTTAGAAAAAATGGTGAACAATGTTTGGGAGGAGAGGAGAACTTGAAGAAAATGTACTGAGATGTTCACTTTAAAGTTCAAATTTGGAAAAGATATAAGGCTGGTTGGATAAATATAGAAATTATCCAAACCAGAAATTTAAGAAATGCGTATTTTAAAAGCCAAGATAAACACAACACGATGAATATTAACTTGCTGTTACCCTGCCTTCTAGATTCCTCCATTCCGTATTTGGAAGAGAAACTAACCAAGTGAAACAAGATGACTTTTCTCTTTCAAGTGATTATTCTTTTCTAGGCTGAGGGATCTGGCTTCACTTCAGTTCTCTGGAGGGGCACCAGTTGGAAAAAAAACAACTCAGATCGTTATCTTTGAAACCATCTTCACAAAGGACTCAAATTTGAAGTAGTAAGAAACTTTGGTTTTAAACCTAGAAACGCATCTGATTTCATTTTATTTTAAATTTTATCCTCAAGGAGCACATTAAGTATTTTAAGTCACTCTGGAAGGGGGCTTCCAAAAACCTTTCAGTTCATAGGAGTATCCACTTGACTGCCACATTTTCATGCACTTACGAATGTCTGAATGCCTCTAACACATGTGTGTGTGTGCACACTGGTACGTGCATACCAGGCACACACTTCAGGTCATTCTGTTGCACCAAAGGCAAGCTTACGTGTCTATTTGCAATCCCACACCGCTTCAAGGGAAAGGGTGTCCGGCAAGCTAAGAAACAATGAATGGCCATTCAAGCAGCGAGCCATGGGCACACTAAGTCTATGCTTCCACCAGCAGAGGTCTGTAAACACAACATTTTTACAAGATTTAGCTCAATTTATTTCAAAGATGAATGCTGCATTGATCACTGTATCTGCAGCACCGTGAAGTGCAGCATTATTAAGAAGCATAGTCTGACCGGAGGATTTCCAGATTAATTTGGTATAAATGAGAACTAAAACCAGTGCATATAATTTTACACATGCGTACCAACTGGAAAAATTGTTTAAAGACTGGCTTTTGGTGTCTTACATTTCAAACCTTGCCCTTCCTCCATCACCTGTGTTCCCCAGTGCCAGGTACTCTGGGCATAGTCATCACCCGCTGAAACCAATGGTCCTGTGCCTCAAGTCACAAGCCAGAGTGAGTCATCACAGCGGACCAGGATTCCTCCCGGGCGGCATCTCCGCACAGCACAACCAGGTTGATGTGCACAGAGAGGCTGGCAATAAGCACATCCCACCAACAACTCAGGGGTCCAAGTGCATTTTGCCCCTGGAAATTTTAAATCTGTATCTGTGATCCCTGAATCAGGATACTGGAAGTTAGCTTTTGTTTTCCCATCTCCACTTCCCCTTAGCTAGATGCCCCCAAAGCCCAGGCACTTGACTTTCTCAGCTACCTCTCACCATCAGGGAGGTGGGGTGGAAGGGACTTTGAAATGGAAAGAGACCATGGTTGTCAAACTATGTTTTCCAGAATCAGATGAACCTTTGAAAGGGTTTCCTTCCAGCACCTTGGGGTCCTCCCAGCATTCCTGAAGGGACCTGTCAAGCAGTAGGTCCTCAGACATCAACATTATCAGTTCCTTTTTTCTCTGTAGAGACAGTCTGTGGGGACTTCAAACATATATGGAAGTCATGAGATCATGCCATTACTCACCACGCACCTGTCACTTGGTTTCACCAGCTGTCAGTGTGGGGTGTTTCTTATTTTCTCCTTGACCCTGTCCTCTCCGTTCCCCACCCTGGGTTATTCTGAAGCGAACAGCACATTTTACCAACAATCATTTCCCAGAGAAGAAACACACATAGAGGCTAAAAATTGTATTTTTGTGAGATTTTTTGCCAGGTCCATCAGCGACCATGATGAGATGAGTACTTGTTTTGACACCTACAGGAATTACATTCCTTTCGGGCGTTCTCATGGTGGGAACGAAGCCTACTGACCACTATTCGTTTTTAGCGTTTACAATAAAGACAAGATTCCGCCTGACCTTAGCGACTCAGTGTTCTACGTCAATCATATCTCAATAAATCTGAAAAAGAAGGGGTTTTATTTGAACTGACAATGACCTTTCCTTCACAATAGAGCTGCGGGGAACTCTGGCACCACGAACTCCCATCTGCCCCATTCAGCTTATCGCTAGTAACAGCCATTTATCAATCAGCATCTCTCTGCATGCGCAAATAGACACAGAAAGACACAAGTAATTTTTCTTCTTCTATCACATTCTTCTAGCCTAAACCAAACCATATTTTTAGGTCAGAGGGAAAAAAACCTGTAAATAAGGTGTTAAAGAAAGAGATAAGGAAAATATGTGAAAAGTCATGTAACATGCTAACAGTCCAGGGGACTGGCGCCACAGCTCGTTTCACATGTGTGGAGGTTCACACCACATTTCATACCACAGGCACGTGTCTCTTCATGCTAATACAGCACAAGGCATGCCCACAATCAAAATTCCACCAGACATTACCAGCATTTCAGTTCAAGTCAAGAGAAAGGATTTAAGATGGTGCCTTTAATTCAAGGCTTTTGCTGTCCTCATGAGTAAAATGAAAGGGTGTTGAGACACCCTCACGTTGGGGAATTTTTCTACAGAGCTAGCAACGTCTTAGCAGGAGAAAACCAGCATATTCATTTGCGAGAGAGTCACGCTTTGGCTCAAGACCTTTTCTAATATTAAAGAGCTGAGATAAACCCCTTCATAGCTGCAGAGTCCACCCAAGGAGCCAGGGCCAACAAGAGGGGGGCAGTCACTCCCCTCACGGAGCTGACGACCTACTGGCAAAAGCCACTCCACAAGGGGGCACAATCAGACCTGGTGCTTCTTAGCACAGGACAGCGTGGGGCTTCGAGAGGGCAGAGGAAGCCATTCAAACCAGGAGTGACCTGGGAGGTGATGCGTCGGCCTCCTTCTGGTGTGCTCTTGCATCACTAAAACTGGCTTCCTGCAGCGAGCAGGAGACAGCGTTGGGTCAGAAGACCTGACGTACTGAGCGAGCTACCTGGGCCAGGGCAGGGCAGGGAGAATGGGTGGGCATGGACAGCTCCGGGGGCTCTTCCGGACCTGGTGTCCATGATAGTGATGAGTTGGGCTGAGTAGGAAGGAAAGGAGAGAACTGGACATGCGCCTGAGGGTGGAAGGCAATGGCTTCTGTTCTATGAAACTGGACGAGCAGATCAGCGATTAGGCTCTGAGACTTCAAGTTCAATGGATTCTCCAGAGACAGACAAACGTGTTCATCAGACATGGCCTTGTGCTTCTCAAAATCTCTAAAAATGCACGCATGTGGCCTGGTGACTGCTATAATTTAATGGGCCTGCTCTGTGCCTCCGAGCTGAGAAGCAAACATACCTTTGTGTGTTCAGAATGTTAATTGAATTACCTCTGACTTTAGTTTATGTTCCTTAAGTACAAACTCTTCAGTCAGGCAGAAGGGATCACAGCTACGCGGTACCATACTTAACTCCCCCTTTTATAAGCAAGGATTTTTATACCAAAAATAAACAGAGGCACACAGACATAAACCCGTAAAGTAGGCGGCTGGCACTTTAAAGGACCATGTATTTGCACAGGGCCCGGAGAGTGCGCCTCACAGGGCCCAGTCCTGGGAAATGTCTCTAAGAGTGATTCATTTCTGTCAACATCCTTCTTCAATTTAAACATGTGCATTCACATATATTTAAATTTCTCCAGACATTTGACTTTAAAGCCTTACTTCTGATGTCTCGAGTAACTACCTTTAGCAAAGAGGCAATAAAATAAGCTAAGGCAGCTTTTAACCTTGACTGTGCCTTTTTATACGAATCTTCCCCTAAACACATAATGATTACTCAGTAATATTTCTTTAGAGCTATTTCCCATAAAGTATTTCTATATGGACATGTAATATATGTGCCATCAGACACACAGATATTCAAACGATTGATACGTTTCTGATTTGCTTTGGGCCATTTTCCCACGGAAGGGACCACTCAGCCTTCTGCCAAGGTAGATCTCAACTAGCTACGGAATAACCTCTGGTGATTATCACCCGATCGTCTGCTCAGCTCAGGCACTGCGCTAATATACCTCAGTGCGTTGTTTCCACAAGAAGTCGATTGTCCAAGAGAGGCAGCCAACTTCACGAACAAGCGTTAATGCTAAACCACTTCCCGGTCACAAACAGGAACAGACTGATGCGACCCCTTTGTACCTTTCTAGCTTAGTCACAAAGCTCAGCCCCGCTGGTGGGTCACAGCAGGAACCTCCATTCTCCAGTCCCGACAGCCCTTTCTCCATGAGACTCTGATGACTCTTCCACCAAAGGACACCGTCCGGCCCAGGCCTCACCAAGCTATTTCCCGACCAGGTTACTCCTGAGTGGCCAGCAAGTCTTCGCATTATTGACAGTAGAAGAGTCTTCAGCTCCCAGTAGGAGGTCATTTTGCATTAAATGATGAAACCGCACCCTGGGAGATGTAGCCTATTAGCGTGTGTCATATCAGTATATTACCCAATACAAAAATCTCGTCTATTAGCTTAATGCAAAGCTTTACTTTCTCCTCACTTACGACTTACAGAGAGACATGCTGAACAAGTTAGTTATGTCAATACATGTCTGTTAAGCCCATGAACCGAATTCCAAAAGGACTGGAAGAATTTTTCTAAATGCTCTGCTTACACTGCCGCTCCATTAACATCGCTGACCCAATTAAAAACACACGGACGGTTCTGCATTTGTAGCACTTTGTATGATTTAAATGACAAGGCACCTTAAAAGGGAGCCAAGATATGTGTTTTGCTGTCTCCGCAGCGATGCTCTCTGGCACAGCGAGTGTGAGTCTCAGCGCAACAGAGAATGGCCTCCCTTTCAACCTGGGAGCGCCTCAGCCCGAGAGAGAAGGCGCACGGAAGCTTCCTGAACAGAGTGGAGGGCTGTGCTATGCTTCGGACCTTGGGGTACCGAGACCGTGGGTGTGAAGACTGGGGCGTACGGGGCGAAACAGCCCCGAGGCGCGGTGACCTGCCCCTGCCACTCTCGGCCCCGCAGCCGGCACAGCACACAGCTGCACCCAATCAGGCCAACTTGGCTCTGCCTTCGCTGCACAATGAAACATCACGGACAGACCCTCTTATCTGGTTCCAGGCTTTGTTCCTCAGTTCCTGCGCCATCCCTGCCTTCACTCCGCTCCAAACCTTCCGGCTCCCCTGCCTGTCTCCTCCATCAGTCCCACCCCTGCATTTGGGGCATGGGGTGCTTGGCAACTGCTCCCTGCCATGGCTTGAACGCCCTCTCCGGCATCTGTGCCTCTGGCCACTCCTCCATGTGAACTCTGGTCTCGAGGCCTGCTCTGCGTGGCCCGCGCATCCGCGAGGCTCAACCCTGCCAAGCGGAGCAAGGCAGACCTGGTCAGATCCCGTAAGGAGCTGAGCCGCCCATCAAGCCACGGAACCAGTGGCTCTCAGTTCTCCATGGACTAGAGCAAAGGCTTGTTGCTGGCTATGCTACATGTCCATCATGGACCAGCAGCGCCTGTTCCGAATCACCCTCACCCAGAAGTTCCCTGACTTGGCACATCCTTGATCCCCTCAGCTGGGAGGAGTCCGTGCGCTGCACTGCCAGTGAGCCCTAGAGACGTGCCCACAACAGGATATTTCCAGTCACGTTCCATGGGCCGAGGCCAATCACATAGCCCTGTGATCACAGGCCAATCACATAGCCTCATGCCAGGGGGCACAAAGGCACAATCACCCCGAAGGTGGAAGAAACAAAGGAACCGCTGACTCATACTCCCTGTTACCACATGCACCCACTTTCAAGCCACAGAGTTTAGACAGACCGACTTGTTCGTGGAACTGAAGGCCTGACTACAGGGTCAGTGGTGGCTATTGCTAACTCTTGCTATTCCCCAGAGAAAGTCGTAGGTTTATGGATGACACGAAAGGGACTGACTGAGAAGGGAGTCTTTAATCAGGACATTTTTCACATAGCCGTTGTCAGCAGCAGGAGCAGAGTCTTCTTAGTGTTCTGACTGCCAGGCACATGCTACGTGCCAAGTACCCTCTACATTCCTCATATGCATTAACTCAGTTAACCCTGCAGCAACCCTGAGGCAAGTACTCTTCTCACTACTGTTTGACAGATGAGGACTGAGACACGCTGAGGTTTAGCAAATCATTGGCTACTGGAGGCTAAGGGAGCTTTGAATAAGGAACAGGCAGGTATAAGCTGTCTGGTTCACCCATGAGCTCCAGGGTTTCCACACTGGCTATGGTGTTGAAAGTGATGCTTCTCCCTGGGTTTCATCCAGAAAGTATACCTGGCAGACGGCAGGCAGCGTGTGGGGGCTGACAGGCAGGACTTGACGTCAGCCTCCAATGTAGACACTTGCAAGAGCGTCTTTCTCCCTATCACTAAAAATGGGCCTGATAGGCTACAGAAGCAAAGTTCTATAAAATCCCTCTGAGACTGGAGGCTGCGAAGAAACCTCATAATGAATTTCCAGAAAACAATGAGCCCTTCATAGGAGAGAACAGTCGCTGTTGTCAGTCAGAGCAGAGGGTGGGTGGAGAAGAACAGAGCACGGAATAGGAGGGGGAATCAGCAAGGCTGCAGGGAGTGTCCGGCGGTGGCCCGTGAGGTTTGGCCAGGAGCCTGTCCTCCCAACAAACTGTCCTCATGGGTGACCCCCAGGCACTCTGAGGTATTCTGCCGAAGACTGGGACAGGGCAGAAGAGGGGCTCCCTTGACATGAAGAGGTCTTCCCCCAAGGACAGGGTGGCTGGCTCCAAAAGAGAGAAACGTGAGGCGAGTGCGTCCTTGGCACTCAGGCCTCTGAGGTACAGAAGGCGTGGCAGGTGAGTTGAGAGCTGTTCACCTGTGACACTCTGCACATCAACAATAAGAGGACGAGCGAGCCAATACACCTGGGTAAGAGTTGCTCAGATAGACCCCTCACGAAAGGAGATCACAGGGAAGGCAAGTAGGGCCAGGAAAACCCCGCGTGGGCCGCTCCCCAGGACAGGCCAAGGAGACCCACAGGGACCGATCTCAGCGCCGGCAAGCATGTGGCGTGGCCAGGATTCTCCTGCACGTCTAGCTCGTGAGTGAGAGAGCACACCCACTCCGGAGAGCCCTTTGGCAGGTCCGAGCAGTTCACCTACAGGGACCCAGAGGTCCCAGTTCTGGCCGATGACGTGAGGTGAGTGAGCACACACGCGAGCCGTAGGTGTGCTCACAGTGCTCGCAGCAACCCCTGAGAAAGCTCGAAGCTGGAGGCACCTCACATCCCTCAACGCTTAGGCAGGTAAAACTTTGTACGTTCACACCAGAGGATACAACTGAGCGAGACACTGAATCACCCCTAAGATGAAAAGCTGGGCGAGCGTCAAAGGCACTGCGCTGACAGGCAGAAACCCAAGGCGACAGTGTCTAGTGTTCATGCCTGCCTGCGAAGCTCCAGCACGGGGGGAAAATGGGCCACGATGAAAATCCAAGCAGAAGTTGAACGAGACTGAAAGGAGCAGAGGGAGCCTCTAGCGTGACAGGAGTCCCAACACTTCGCTCTGGGTGTTGCCAGGACATGGACTTGTCCAGACTGAATGGTGGGTTTGTGCGACTGACCATAGCTCAATGACCTCAGCTTACACATGCACCAGGCTGGAGATCCCTATTTCAGCAGGGGGCGTCTATGATGCACAAGTCCCAATCCAGGGCATTAGGCCACCTGGGTCAGCAGAAACGCCCCCAGAGCTGCTCCTGTCCTCAGCATTCGCCCATCAGGCGCAGGCGTGCCAGGACTGGCGCCCAGTGAATGACTCTCGCCTTTCATCTGCCTTATGCCAGCGCCATCTCCTGCTGACGCGTCTCGGCCAGAGGCTCTTGGCGCCTCACGTCAGTCACTGCTCAGGGCAGTTCTGCAGGGCCCGGGGAGCCCCGCTCTCCACACGCAGAACTTAGCACCTGTCGAGCTCCACAGTGCTGAGCGCTTGGCTGTTTCGCTGTTGCCACTACTGGTGCCGATCTTTCCAGGCACTTGGTGGGACCCATGCCCGTGAGACTCCCTGAAATGCTCACTTGCGCCCAGCACAGCGCAGCTGGAAAGCCATGCGGGGGAGGGGTGGGCAGAATCACTGCTGGCACCCCTGCGAGAAGCCCCTCAGCGTGAGGAACATGTGGGTACGCAGGAGCTGCCAGGCCCCCGCATGGCGGGTCATGAGGATGAAGCGCAACTCTGTCTCTGGCCTAATTCTGGTCGAGCCTCTCCGAGAAGGCCAGGCGCCCACATCCAGCTGCTTTGGGCTCAAAATAGGCAGCTGGGTCTCGCCAGTGGCCAGAGGGGGGCGCTGTCGGAGCTCTGAATAAGCGTCCTGGGAGGGGGGCCTACCCCGCTGCTCTCTGCCAGCATCACCGCAGATGCCTCCCTGTGGGCCATGGCAGGAGCCCGCAGACCAGCCGCTCCCACAGAGCAGGCGGCAGACCCTCCAGAACCACCTGGGACCCATCAGCGGGCTGCACGCAGGAGCTTCGGCAACCGCAGCTCACACAAGTTAGCCAGGGCCTCCGCCAGCAGCCGGGGAGGGGAGGTGGATACGGGCCAGTGAGCCTGGTGGCAGCTTCTTGCTCCCAGGACTGTCGGTGCGATGCTGCGCCTCCAGCAGATACTGATGCAGGTTTCGCCTGGAAAGTGGCCGGAGACGGTACCATCTCAACGGACGCACACTGGCAGCCCATGGGGCATCTTCTGCAAACCTCTAAGCCTAAAAGGAATGCTTCAGTTGAACTATCATGTCTATCCAAGTGTTCCAAAGCTCCCTTTCCAGAAAAACAGACGCGAATAACAGAGCGCAACCTGTGTTGAACAGGAAATACCTGTGCTCCTTGTAGTGTAAGGCCCGGGAGTTACAGCAGCTGAGCAGGCTCTTCTGTGAGCGGATCAGCGGCATTAATCTCCGGCCACACAAACCCTTTGTCAGAGAGACGCAAGTGTGCACATAGCGCGGCTAAGTCCTTCATCAGCCTACAGTTTGCCACTTTAAGAAGACGCGCCAGAGGAGCTGAGGGCTGAACCCGAGGTTCCGCCTAACCAGCCTGCAATGCTTGGCTAAACGAGGCGGCCAACTAAGCTCTGCCTCTGATACCCAGGGCTCCCCCTAGATGCAGAAAGCTGGGGGTTATTACAAGAAAGGAACAGGGAGGAGCTGAGCTGGGATTCGTGGCACTCAGCAAGGCAGTCGCGTGAACATCTGCCATCGGTCCTGTTCTTGGCTCCTCACTGCTTGCCTTCCCTTCTAAGGGCTTCGGGTCAGCCGGGACATTTCACAGCAGCAGTCAGCCGTGGTGGGAGTCTGCTCCAGCCGGGTGAGCAGGACGCGCCCAACACCACACGCCTTCGCTGGGCCTCTCCCAGCACCTTCCTAGTCGCTAGGAAATGTATGCTCTCAGCGACCGGGATTTTCCCAGCATGGGTTCAGCTGAAGAATCAGGATTTCTCTCTACTCTCAAAATGCGGAGCAATAGCGTCCGCAGGTGGCCAGACAGCTGAGCCTAGGCAGAGCTCCACTGCCTCAGAAGAGCCCCAGGCCCTTCTGCAAGAGTATCACCACCACCAGCCCCCTCACTTCCGCGTCTCCACTGCTGTCATCATCACCACCCTTGCCCAGCATCGCCATCTTTTACCTTCTCCACCAAGCGGCCACCATCATGTGCCGTTGCTAGTCAGAAAGCTGCTGCTGCCCTATCGCAATCATGTTAGCAGAAACGATTAAATCTTAAAAACCCACAGTCCATGTAAGTCATCGGTTTCTCTGAAAGATACCCATCCCACAGAAATACCTGTGTAAAAGAGGAGATAGTAAAAATGTTCATTCTCATCAATAAAATTCCAATCAAAATCCAGCAGGATTAGTTTTATGTAAACTGACAAAATGGCTCTAAAGTTTACATAGAAACACTGTTTGAAATAAGGAAAACACCCCAACTACGAGGGGAATGATTTAACAAATGTTTAGCAAGGGCCAGTTGCGTGCCAGCCAATGCTGCAGCCAAAGAGACGACTCGGTAAAATCATGGGAAGCTTCTACTGAACACCAGGCTGCATGTAATAAGAAGAAAGTACATGTAACCAGCTACATGGAAAAGCCTACAAGACACACCTCAAAGTCAAAAAAATCTGTGCTACAATATATAAATAGTAAAATGCTACTTGTGTTCTAAAAATCATCATGGTTTGAACATGTAAACAGATAAATGCATTAGAAAATACTCTAGCACGATGTATTACTAATGGAACAGATGGTTCCTTCTGGAGAGGAAAGCAGGAGCAAATATCACAGAATATTTTAGTTTTGTATAGTGTACGGGTCTTCATGAGAAGAATGTGTTTATCACACGCACACCTAGAATGTATCAGGATACCTGAAAAATATGGACGAAGCATTCCTTTTCACAATCTAGCCTAGAATAAACTAGACTTAATCAGTTTTTCAGATACCTTCTCACTGCCTTTGACCATTTTTCTATGACTTCAATTTCTGTACACAGTGTTTATTTTTGTTACAAGAAATGGCAGAAGATAGGTGGGTGAGAGAGAAAACAAAATAGGATGGTTTTTACCATCAAACTTTCACTCAATCCCTATTCTGGTGTCTGACAAACATGTATCTTCTCAGAGTGTACGTTTTCAGTAGCAAGTAACAGGATGTCTATAAAAAGTGGCTTAAGCAATAGGGATTTGTTAACTTACACAAACTAGAAATACGGAAGCAGAACAGTGCCAATCAGGGTAACTCCAATAGCTCTCCCAAGGCTTTTCCCTCATGGTTGTAAGATGGTTGCCACAGCTCCACCCAAGCTCCACATATTTACAAGCTGGTAACAGTCCAGTTAGGAGGAATGAAGCTTTCTATTTACTCGGGTCTCCATCAGGGAGGATAATTTTTCACTGCAGGCCTCATAAATTTCCCCTTATATTTAATTGGCTAGAACCAGGTCACTTGGCCAAGTTCAAGTCAATTACTAGAAAAGAGGTGGCATAATCATATTTGATGTAAGCCTAATCCTATTTCCTATTCTGAGACAGCCCTCCTCCCTTGAGCACACAACTACCTAATACCCACAAGCAATTCTGGGTTCCTCTGTTAACAAAAGAATAAAAAGAAATCATCATTTAACAGCGAATAGAAATGCCACATTTTTTTTTTCCCATGTGTATATTGGACTAAGTGACCTGGCCTCTTCGTTGCTTAGAACACTAAATGAGGCAGCATCAACTAGGTCCTTGGATTATGCTAGCCATCTGGTGTCAGTTTTCTTCCGCAGCCTCCTCCGTCAATGATGACATCATTTCCATGAAGAAGTTCTAAAAAGATACACAACAAAAAAACTAGAAGACAAAGTGTGCAGACAGAATTTTCCGTTTCTTGTACTTAGCTGTTCTTCTGTCCACAAAACACTTCCATTCTATAATCAGCAGGGCCACTGGCTGACTGAAGACTGTCATCTGAGGTGTCCAAGAGGCCCGTACAGTCGCAGGGCTGAGTGAGGAAGTCCCTGGAGAGGACACGAGCTCATGGACAGACTGTCCATGGGAATTTCCAGTTCATCTTGAAGGAAAAAGGGATCCAAGTGGGGGCTGGCTGGAGGCTCTAGTCCTGTGAGGCAGCAGGAAAGGGGGAGCATCCGGGGCCTCTTTCTAAGGCTGCTGATCCCAGATGCCTCTTCACGGCAAAGGATGACCACACGTCCCTGAAGGAAAACGTTTCCCTGCAACCTCCAGATGGCACCAAGAGTCATCTGCACGCGACGGCAATCAGGTTAAAATCATCACAGATGACGTGTGTGTCCACATGACTTGTGTTACCACCACAGATGACGTGGTGACAACCCTGGCATTTTGATGTCTGCCCCAGCGTGTACCTGAGTCTCCGCTGGCTTCCGATAACCCAGGTTCCGGGGCCGGGTCATGGAAGAGCCACGGGGGTTCCGAGTATTGGCATTTCTAACAAGCTTCCAGGTGGTGCCAGTGGGCAGCTCAGGCCGCACTTGCGGAACCACCCCGGGGTGCGCCTGCGGCTCAAGCCCTGGCAAGTGGGGACGCGGCTACCAAGTCTGCAGAGATTCCAGCTGCGTGCAGGCCGTAGACCTTGAGAGGGGATCAGCTCATTTGGGGAGAAGCTCATTGGAGAAAGCACCTGCCTCAAGAGGCCTGCTGCCTGCTCCTCATCCCCCCCCACCCCTGCCAACGCCCCAATGCAGGGCGAGCAAATAACAGACTGGGCTGCGCGTATCTGCGCGTATCTGGAGGGATGGCCCCTTTCTCCATGCCCGATGGACGGAGTACTCTCAGCCGAGCCCTGTGACTGCATGCTCTCCCTCTCCAGCCAGGGATGGTCCCCCTCGGCTGGCGGCGGCCCTGAGCCCAAAGTGGGGCCCAGAGCGGGGTACAGGCAGACAGGCAGACGGGCCTTCTGTCAGCTGCCCTGCCAGTGGCAGAGCGAAGAGCTGGGCTAGAAAAAATGATCTGTCATTTGATGCAACAGACTTTTCAAAACAACATTTTAATTTGCATACCAAGCAAATTGCCTCCCCCCACTTGCCAGGCCCGGTCCCCGAAACACGATCCCCGACCCCCATTCCCACGCGGTGATGTCAGCGCGGCAGCCTCACTCCTCCTGACATTCCTCTTCGTGCCATCTCGGCTCCGATTCTAGGGTTGTAATCACTTCAGAATCCAGGAAGATGCTGCGATCTTGCTGTCAGCGTTGCTGCCAAACCCAAAGAGACAAGGCTGTCACCAGCTGCCGCCAGAGCAATGACTTAATGATTTCTCCTTCCTGGTATGAACGGGATTTCTGGAGCCTCTCCACACCTCCTAGGACTTTCTTCTCCCAGGAATACTGATCCAGGCAGCTCATCTCTGCCAGTGCACGTGCAGGAAGCAGCCTGCTTGCCGAGATGATGGAAGATGCCATCCTGGGAAGAATGCTAAGCTTAATGGGAAACACACGGGCATTCTGTCAGTCAGGGGAGCCGGGGTACAGGGAAGGTCTTGGACACGGAGCACTCAGACACATAAACGATAGCGAGTGGCTTGGAGGAGCACAACACAGCAAGAAGATCTTGACAAATGCCTGCTCTTGTGACTACTTGATAAAACACTAAGCCAAAAAAATTGTAATATGTGCTCTGCCTACCTATCTATCCACACACCTGCTTAAACTCCTTCCTCTAGTCATCCATCCATCCATCAATGACCTAACTACCTGCATACATCCATCCACCCATCTACTCATCCATGTACCCATCCATCCATCCATCCATCCATCCATCCATCCATCCATCCATCCATCCATCCATCCATCCATCCATCCATCCATCCATCTTTCTAGCTGTCTGCATACACATCCAAACAAATAAGATTAAAGAAAAAAATTGAACTTCCACCTAAATTCTAACCATGTGCCACTCTATAATTGTGAAAAGTTTAGGAAAATAAATCTAACAATGAAGAAAACAACAGACTTAACCTATTCACTGTTCACATTTAGTCCTCGGAGGCTAATTTTAACACAGAGAAAAGGGAGCAGGGTAGAACAACTGCAATCCTTCTTTTCATTTCCTGGCCCCATTTGCCTCTCACTATTTACTCTGCTGGGGACACGCCCAGTTCATGTTTTTACACTCATACATGCACAATCCCCAAGCAACGCTGAATCTGGTCTCATATTTTCTAATATCTGCATAAATGCTATTACACACAATATTTATGATACCGCAAGTTAGTTTTTCCTCACTCAGTATTATACCTTCTGAGCCTACCTCTTTTAATACATGAGGTCATTTTTAATGGCGCCTAGGACTTAATCTATAAATATACTACAATTTATCTTTTCAGTCAGCTGATGCAGTTTTCAAGTATCTTTCATGCTTCACAATGACGGATGATGCCACAAAGAACAGCCTTGCCTGTGTTACCAAGGCGATCACAGAAGAACTTCCCATGGGATTCTGTCAAGAACAAATCCAGACGCTAGTCTGCACATCGTTAGCCAGGCTAGACATGGACACGCCCTCGGAGAGGTGGGAGCAAGCAGTGTGCCAATCAGCAGCGTCGACGGTGTCTGATGCCCTGGTCCTTCCCTAAACTCCAGCGGTGTCATTCTCGAGCTCTTCTGCCCGCCCAAGGGTGCTCGTGAACAACTAAGATGAGCTTTCAGCCTACACAGAGTACGACTGAGCAGCTGACACAGCATGCCCATCTACACCCCCATTTCTGGAGAGAGAGAATTTCTCGTTCTACAGGGAATCCTTGCATGGTGGAGTGTTGGGGACACACTCATAAAGGAACTTCCCCCTGGAGACAGTGCTCTCTACGGGGGGAGAGACAAGCATCGGGTGATCAGAATCACTCTTCAGGGGTTCATATGGACAATGGGAGAGAAAAATCTCTTCTTTCTTTAAAGAACTTGGAGAACAAAGAACAAGCCGTCTTGGTCTGCCTGAGGAAGAAGCTACATGAGAAAGAGGAACAGGGGTTAGATAGTCATTCTTCTTCCAGGCACATACCCCAAAGGACGGAATATGAAGACCTGAACATACGTGTAGCGGGGTCTGCTGCAGAGGGAGTCACAACAGCCAGGAGATGGAAACAGCCGAGCTGTCCACCGACAGCTGAGTGGCCGAACAGAACAAGGCCTGCGCATCTGCCGGAATATTCCTCAGCTGCAAGTAGCCTGCCTGGGTCTCCGCCACCACACAGGTGAACCTGGCAAAGGTTATGCTGGGTGAAATAAGCCAGACACAAAATGACAGAAATGGCGGGATGATTTCACTTACATGAAACAGCTAGAACAGGCAAGTTCATCAGGCCAGAAAGCAGTTTGGAAGTTACCAGGGACTGGAGGAGAGAGGAGTTGGGAGTCATGCTGAATGATTACAGAGATTCCGTTTAGGGCGATGGAAAAGATTTGGAAACAATTAGTGGCGACGGTTGTACAATATTAGTAATGTAATCACAGACAGTGAATTCCACACTTAAGATGACTTCAATGCCACGTATATGTCTATATACGTACATACCATCATGAGATGATTTGCAAAACCACAGGACCATTGAGAATGAAAAAAGAAAAACAGATTAGACAGCTAGACAGAGAGAAAGATGCACACCTCTAGCCTCTAATGATGTCATCTGATTATACCATGCCTGACCTCATGTTACTATTTCATCTTAATTGCATAAATCAATATATTCTATTTTCTCTTTATGGAGTTTGCATTGACTTTCTGTCAGTAAAGACCAGAATAATCCCAGGTCAGGCATAAGAGCGAAGAGTCAGGAAGGGAGAAATACGATTTGAACAGCCACTTAGGGTCGAAACACTTTATTGAAACCTCTGCTGCTCGCAGGCAATCAATCAAGCCTTATTCTAATTGAGTTTGTGTGGATGTTATTAGGAGCTGGTTAACAGCTTGAATAAACATGATAATTACATAATTTCATTTTACTGCTTGATACAAGGCCTATCCCAAACAAAATTTTCCCAGATGCATTTTCCCTTTAGTTAATGTGCTAAGAAGAACCGAGCGACACACTGAGGAAGACAGAAAGGAAAGAGTCCACAACAAAAGAGAGAATGAATGTTCACTCTACCAGCAAGCAGGGAAGGAAATGATCCAGAATTTTAAGGGCAGAAGAATGCTCACATTGAAAGCATTTGCAGCCATGTGCTGCTTTACAACAGGGGTCTGTTCTGAGCAACGCCTCGTTAGGCAATTTCATCGCTGTGCAAAACTCACAGAGAATTATACAGGCCTAGACGCCATCATCAACACACACATTTCCACAACACGGTGTGGCCTGTTGGGGTCACCATCACATAATGGGTCCATCATTCTCCATTAAGCGACACATGACTGCATACTGACCGGAGGAGTGAGTGCTCCCTTTCAGAATCACCATCTCTTCCTGGAAGACTCAGGAGTGCCCTACTTTTTGAAAAAGGCAACCAATGACTCTTCCCTCCATTTCACCTGCCCCTCAGGAAGGAAACTGTCAGAGGTAGAGGACTGGTGAGAGGAAGGAAAGAATTCCTCCCACTTGACTCTTCCCTGCCTTGAGTTGTGTTCCTATCTTCACGTAAATTTGGCAACAGACAACAAAAATGTAGCTAGCTGAAAGTAAGTGAATAGGCACAAAACTAGGTAGGAAACTCTAGTTCTGAATGAATTCCTGGGACAAAATATGCTTTGTAATCCCCCAGTTTCTCCTTTCTCAGAAGTTACATTCATGGTAAACCCAGTAAATGCGCCTGTAATCCTGATCATAGTAAGATTTAGAATGAAGAAATAAAGATAAATCCATTTGTTAAGTGCCAAGCTGTAAGAAGTATTATTTGTTGTCGAAGTTCCTTAAGGATTTAGATATGAGTGGGACCATAAAATTGTAAAGTCCCCAAATCAGTGCAATAAAAATCTTAGGAATTCCAGGGTCTTCAGGAGGAGGAGGAGGAGGAAGGGGGGCAAGAAAGAGAGAGAGAGAGAGAGGAAGAGAGAGAGAGGGAGAGGGAGAGAGAGAGCAAGTGCAAGTGTTGTCATCAGCATACTGACAGACACTCACCTTTCACCTTTCACTACGGTGACCCAAACACCTTTAATGGGTAAGATTGTCTAAGTGTTTTCATGGTCTAGCACTAGACTTGCAAAGGGAAAGCAGATCAATGGCAACAAAAAAGAAACATTTGACACAAAAAGAAAAACACAAAAGAAAAGGAATACTGCAACATAGTGGCATTTCTCTCCCATTACTTTTCTTCCTTTCCTCTTTCCTTGCTCTGAAACAGCCGGGTAAACACTGGAAGGAGGAGAGATCAAAGGAACCAGGAACCTCCTCGGGGAAACAGGGTTTCCAAAACACATTTATGTTTCGCTTCATCCAATTTGTTAGTCCATTTCTGGCCCCTCTGAATTCTTATGTGGTCTTTGTCTGTCTGGAGTTCATAAGCAAGACATGTTTGAAATGCGGAGCATGCGAATATGTAATGTCTGGGGTGGGTAAAGGGGGTGGCGTGGCTGGGGCACCAGGCAGGAGAGCTTGCATTTCAAAGATGAGCACATCCCATTTCCAAGCCCAGAAGGTTCAGCTGGCCTCATGGGCCAGGGCCACGAAGACCTTCTGAGAGTCACAAAGCAGAGACAGTGTGCACGGCCCGTACCGTGTCCACCACAGTGAAACAGTGTGCCCACGCATGCACCATCTTCAGGCTACTGCAGTTCACGGGCTTTCTGTTGAAAAATGCTGGGAGGGGGGGGAGGGTGTTTGGCAGAACAGAGGGATGAGGATGGACCAGAAGGATCACTCAAGAGAAAGTCATCCGATCTTGCCAGTTAAGCTCCAGAATTGGGAATTGGTTTCTGAGGATAATTCTAAACAAAACCCCAGACATTGGTTTGGAAACTATCTCTGATCCGTGTTCTACTTTTTTGGGATTCCAATGAATGATAGCTCCAAATTAAAAATACTTCCTTTAAACCAAATTTCCTGTGAATTGGCAGCTATTAGGTTAATTGGGTTGAAGAAAATACGATGCATGTTGAAAAAGACACGTTGCAAATCTTCTAGTAAAATAGCGATTGCTTTGATAAATGTATGAATCAGATATAAATAATTGATCATATAATGATAAAGTCAGGGGCTCACTGAAACACTGAGATTTGCCTGTCCACGCGGGGACGAGATGGGCTACAGGGAGGACGAATCTTTATTAAACACTCTTTTAATTCAAGGTCAAAATCAGCTTCCCTTGCACAGTTTCTCATCGGCTTCCGATTTCGCAGCAGAGTTAGCATGCTGTTGCACAGGCATGCCAGGAGATGCAGCTCCCTGAAGGGGCACTCGAGCTCCTTGATCTCCTCCAAAATAGAATCCCCAAGACCGTTTCTGAGAGGACAGGCTGAACGTGCTGACCACGCCGGTGCGGCCACCCTCTTCTGTGTCCCCTCCAGTAGAAGGAAGCTGGCAGAAGTCTCACGAAGGAGACTGGCTGGCATCCCCTCCAAGTGTCCGGAGGAGGAAGGGAACAATTTCCAGCAGGGGGAAGACCTTTCCCAAAGTCCTGGTTATGAGGACCTGGCAGGTGCCGTGGAATGCCAGGCCTAATGCGACAGCAGAGCCCGACTCGGGGGCTTGCTGGGAGGGATGCCACGCTGCCCACCAAGGGCCGCGCCACACTTTCAAATCTGCAGCATCCGCTGCTTGCTAATACGCTCCACGGCACGCGCGCTTCCTGCTGTCGATCAAACACAAAGCCAGGAGCTGACGCCGCTTCTTCCAGGAAACTAGCCACTCGCATCCCGGCCCCACTTTCTGCGGTGCTGCTGGAAAGCCCGGGCTGTACCCTTGGGCGTGGGGCCAGAGGGGAGAGGAGGCGCCGCCCGGCAGCGGGACGGGCTTGCGCACCACAGCGACTGGGAGTTAGCTCCGCTCCACTGGGTACGGCTGGGAACAAGGTGACAGCGCGAACCGTGGTCATGGCACGCGGGCGCGTGGAACGGCCTCCACTCGGCTGAACGACGGCCACCTGGGCCTGCTGCTTGCCCAGGGTCTGTCTGGGGCCTCTGCTGTGGGGCTGCCCTGCGCGGAGTCCCGGGATGCCTCGAGAGCCAGAAGGGGGGCGCGAGCAGCTACCCTGCGCCCCGGGGTCCAGGCCTCTTGGCCAGGTGCTGCTTGTTGGCTGGAGGCGGCAGCCTGCTCCGCTGGCCCTTCCTGCCTTTGGGCCCTGCGCTCGGCCCGTGTGCTCCTGGGCTGGTGAGTGGAGCAGCTGCTCTTGCTGTTGCCCCACCAGGAGGTTCTGGCACTTTTGTCACCAGACCCTGCTCCAGTCTGCGGGTCCCGCCGTGAATGTGTTCTCGGCTCGGCTCCTCCCCGGTCCCCCGCTCCCCAGCGGCCAGCAAAGTGCCAAGTCTGTGCAGTCCGCGCACTGAGCTGGACTCCCAACAGCTGCCTTCCCCCGAGGTCCCCGTGCCCTTGGGCCACCTCTCTAGGCTGGCAGGGCCGTTCCGCTGACTCCCTGACGCTGGCACACCGGCTCCCAGCGCTGGGGTACCCCAGTATGCTGGCCAGACTCCCTCCTAGGAAGGCCGTGTTGCCCCACTGCCAGGAGGGCGTGGGCAGGTGGCCTTCGGCCAGCAGCAGCTCCACGCAGAGGCTGTCACGGCCAAGGTCAAACCCTCCCCAGGGTGGCCACCACCCAGCGATGCTCAGTCTACATGCAGAAGGTCCCTAAGCTCAGCGCCGCAGTCCTGCTTCTGCCTCTGCCCGAGCTGCCTCCTTCATCTCCCTGACCCGGATGCTGAGCCCTCAGACATGCGCACACCGAGCTCTGCACGAGGGAAACCAACCGCGCCACCCCGCTGCGAGACCCTTCTCCGAACCAGCCCGGGCCCATCTCCCCACCCCAGCCCTGCACGTGGGCTCCGGAGTCCACGACACGGGGCAGGAGGCAGTTCCCTCCCAAGGGGAGCCCCTCCCTCAGCCACAGGCCCCTCCAGCTCCCAGGACACCTTTCGGTACCTCGGTGGGCGTCCCCCACACAAGCCCCCTTCCAGCGCAGGGCTCAGGGGTCGGTGTCCCCCGCGCCCATCCCTGGCCTCGAAGCAGGAGCCCAGCCAAGGAGGATGGGCAGTGGTATCCCAGCCACCCTGCCCCTCCTAGGGCAAGTCCTCCCCCTCCCTTTCCCGGGATCCCTTCTGCTGCCAACAGCACCCCGCAGACATGGGGCCAGGGGCGGGCGCCGCTGGAAGAATCTGTCACACAGTACTGGCCTCGTGTCTGGGCAAGTCACCCTCCTGCAGTCGAGGGCGCAGTTCAAGCCTTCACGGCCCAAACGAGATGGGGGCCCCGCTGAGAAGAGCGCAGTGCCGTCAGTGGCTGCCGAGCCAACAGGCGGCCTGTCGGCGGGCCCGGGTGCACAGGGTGGCTCAGAGCCTGGCCGCCTGCCTCCTCCTTCCACTTGCCTGCGGTCCTCGGTGTAGACGGTGTAGATGGTGTAGACGTGCGGCGGGAGACAACAGCAAAGTATTAGCTTCCGCGGACTCGGTGACTCAACGGGCCGCAGATGATCGATGTCTTGGCTACGCAGGCCTAGCGCTCGGAGAGGCGCGCTCTGAAAACAGACCTCGACCAAGCAGGGGAGCCAGGAAGAGCCCGGCTCCCGCAGACGATGACTCGATGACTCCATTCTGCTTCGGAGCCTCCCCACTTCTATGTTGCTTCGGCGCGATGTGGAGTTTCAAGTCTCCAAGGAAGACAAATAACATGAGAAAACTTGGCCAGGAAACGCCAGGCCCCGAGGGCCCGAGTTTAGAAAACACTTATGCAGGTGAGGCCGTTTCCGAGGAGTTTCGACTCTATAAATTCCTCTTTGTCAGCGTCAGCGCGCATTAGGCCAGGACAGTTATAGCTTCTCATTATAAGCATGCATTGTGCACTACATCTGGAGCCTTTGCCAAATTGTAGATTTATTCCTCTTTCTATACATCTGTGAAAAGAATGTGTGTTCTGTTTCATCAGGGAGTTGCTCGAAGTCACAGGTTGCTAATTCCAAATGAATAGAAACAGTGATTAATCTGGGAGATATGAGCTCGCCACTATTCATGTAACAGATGTCCATTATGATGAGTTACACATTTGTTCCATGTTTACACTAGAATACAAGAAAGAGGATTCAACTCTTTTATAAAAAGAAAAAAAAAGAAAGGAAGAAAAGAATGCAGGGGGGTGTGGGAAGGTAGCGAGTTGGAAAACACTTGCAAATGTTTATTCAGGTGCCAGGCTAGATGCAATGCAGACGTGAGGTATGTTTGCAGGGTGGCAGGTACAGAGTTGGGGGGGGTTAGAGAGTCAGGGGAGCCGGGGAGAAGTGGGGGGATGGTCCTGGCTCCATTTCAGGGTGTGGATATTAGCTCAGTTCATCTCACTTGGCTGACAGAAGCACTAATGTCAAAACCGGCCATTTCATCAGCGTGAGCTACACAGAAGATGGGATTGCAGAGCGAGGCCTGAGCAAATGAGAATGATGTATGTAATTTTATTCAAATAATTAAAAACAAAGTTGGCAGTCTATCTTCCTGTCAAGAGGAATGAGTATCAGACATGGAGTTGGACGGCGAAGCACAATTAGCTCTGGTCCAATACAAACTTCGTAGCCGACTCTCCACAAAAGAATCTATTTAAAATGATCCGCCTGTGCATTTCCAGCTTCTCTGCGAGCACAGCCAGCACAGCGAGAGGACACCAGCCAGAGGTGAGTGCGGAGGAGGTGGCCTGACGGAGCCTCCCGAGGCTATGAGTTTGCTAGCCAGGAGCAGAGGGCGTATGACTGAGCCTCTTTGCCAAAATAGGAAGAGTGAAAGAAGTTTCCAGAATTTTCCTGCCACTCATTAGCTGCCTCCTGCCTTATATGCCCAGGAACGAAATCAGGGTGCAGCACTGAGCAAAAAGTCAACACACACATGCAGAAACACACGTACGTGGCGCACTTTTAATGGATTACACGGGCATGGGCTGAACTTAACGAAGGATGGGAGCGTACGGCTGGAGGGCACTTGTCCAGGGATCTGCTAGCTCGTGTGTCTGCGGGCTGACCGCATGATGGCAGATGCAAGGTCAGCTCCAAAAGCAATGAAGCCACGCTATGACGCAGCCACCGAGGGGCCTAGTAGATGCCTCTCCAGAGTTCGCAGCAGCAACGCATGGGGAAAACAAATTCAGAGTAAAAAGATGGTTCCAATGCAGTTCTTCCTTCTCGTTAGCTAGGGGCAGTCTACGGCTTCTACCTAGAAGCTACACAGACACAGCGCGCCACGCATGGGGGAGGCCAGGCTGCGGTGAGGTGTTCCCGCCTTAGACATGTGGAAGAAATAACAATAATTCAAAGACTGAGTGAAGGGCTTTGCTTCCAAAGCACGAAGGGCTCGCCCTTTCCTCAGCAGCCTCGGTGCTGCTGGCTCTCAGGCGCCGAGCCCCACCTCCACCCCGAAACCCCATTTGTAGAAGCTGAAGAGCCTGACAGAAGCCAGCAGCCCTCCTGGTTTGTGCCACACTCACAAGCCCAATTAGAGAGCAGCACTGCTTTCCGGAGAGGCCGTCCTCTTTGGGCTTCTGGGAACCTGGCCAGGCAACAACAGCTTCTTGGTCGGCCTTGAGCAGCAGCGTGGGGCAGGGTGGCCTAGGTCAAGGTGGCCTCGGACTCAAGAGCTCAGTGCCGCAGAGCAGGGCGGCCTGCGCGCTAAGAGTGCCGGGAAGCAGGCGCCCTGAGTCAAAGGCTTCTTGCGGGCAACTTGAACCTCTCTGCCAAAAAACCTAAGACTGCCTTGTCTCTCCACACGCAACAAAGAGCTTATCCATTAGTCACAGTAAGGGATCACGAGCAGGAAAACAGGACAATCACGACGGTGTACGGCGGGGGAAGTCATGAGGGCAGCCTGTCAGCCGTGCGCACGCGCGCTCTAAGCAGCTCCCGTGTAATGTAGGCAGCTGACGCCGCAGAGCGCACGGTGGGCGCGCGGGACTGGGCTGACTCCCGCAGGTGGCCGCTGCATCTGCTGGCCCCTGCGATGAGGCACACGGCTTTTCAAACAGACTGAAACGTAGCAAGGTAGCAAGCGTAACACAGATCTCAAGGGCAACTAGAACGGGCTAGAACGGACTGGTGGACTCTGAACTGGGCTTAGCAGGACCTCCGCTTCCGCAGCAAGTCTCCAAATGTTTGTGTTTCAGGGCAGCTGCCCTTAGCGCAGCGCCGGTCTGGCCCTCTTCTCAGGCAGCCACCTCGCAAGTGCGGGTGAGTCGAGAAGACCGAGCTGCTCTAAAGACGCCAGAGCGAAGGACTCGCTGCTAGAGCCGGCGCTCTCGTCCGCAGAGGACGGTGAAGGAGGGGCGTGAAGGAGGCCCCTGCATAGGCCAGAGGAGCAGACAGTCGCCAAGTGCTCGCGAAACCCTTTCCAGCTTGCAAGCACCTCCAGCCCTCTCACAGGGACCTCAGTCAGCACCAGCTGTGCCTCTGGCTCGCAGGCACCCCCTCAGACGCCACTGGGAGCCTCCCGCCTGCCTGGCCCCGTCGGGCCACACCTGAGCGCCAGCTTCTCTTTTTTCTAAGACAAATGCTTACGTTGTTCCGCGGCCAACTCTAACGAGGACGGATGGGGAAGGGCTGGTAAGAGAGGTGGTGCCCACCTCCCTTGCCCATGCAGAGGCCTGTCAGAAGGGGCGGCAGCGAGGCCTGCTTGACCACGGGCACCCACTGCCTGCCACCCTTGCCAGCATCGCTTCCACAAGCTCTTCATTCACCCCGTGTAATGGCCAGCCACAGTCAACGTAATGCATCCATCCCACCAGGTGTGCTTACTCTCCACACACCCCAAACCCACTGATGTCTTCCCCTAAAGCAGAGGCCCAAAGTCCCATTGATTATTTGATCTAGAAATGATCTAGGATGGTTGGTGTGTTGCATCACAGCGTTGCGTTGTGACAACAACGTGTGTGATTTGAACGTGGGGCGCCCGGTGCAGCTCCACGGCAGAGCAAGGCAGGACGGCACGTGCTGCTGAGGAGGATGGCTGTCCCTAGACCAAAACAGGAAGCACGTGGGCTGCCTGCTACTCTCCTTGCTGCTCAAGCCGGCCACATGGTGTCTGTCATTCTGGCTGTCATCCGCGCTGGATGGTCTTGTGTGCACCGGGCTCAAGGAGGCAGAGAGCTGGGAGTGCCCAGGAGGGGGGCACATCCACACAGCACGTCCACATGGCATATCTACATGGCACACTGCTGCCAACTCCCAGTCGCAGGTGTGACCCTTCAAGTCTATAGCCGTGTCCTCTTAATGGGTACAAACATGAATTTGGCCTTTAACTGACAGTCTCTCTTTCCCTCTTTCTGTGAAATCCAACAGGTTTCAGAAAGACTATCCTCGCTTAAATCACTCCCAAAAGCCATGCACCACGTCTCTTTGACCCAAGCTGGTTGCTGTGCTGGTTACAGTCTGGCTTGCCTGGATTTAGATTCTGTGTGAACACACTTTGCTTTCTACCAAGGATGAGCCTGTTTCAGGACTTCCAGGGCTACCTCTCCTAGGCAGCCAGTTCTACAATGTGCACTGCTGCTTGAGGGCAAGGAAAATGCATGGCCATTCAGTGCAATTCCTACCCTCCCTACCTAAGAGCGGTGGGGGAGACTGCTCCATCCATGACAGATGCTTTGAAGGACAGAGGGGAGTGACCTTTATTTGTTTTCCATAAAAAGGGACCAATGATCAAAATACCAATAGTATCTGAATACGGTTTGTCAATATAAGCCCCCCCAAATGTCCAGGTTAGAACACCAGTTTCCAAATCTCTATCTCACCCTCCCACGTCTCCCCCTCTCTGCTCACATGTGCATGCGCGCATGCACACAAACACACACAATCATTTTCTTAATCTCAATGCCATGAAGGTCTGGGCCACCTAGATCCACGATCAACTTTGGTATGACAGAGTAAATCATCAGGAATTTTGTTTGCACTAGAACTTTCTAGAGGCCTCTGTTCCCCAAACTCTCCTAATGATAACAGGCATCAGTGACACTTGTTAAAAATACAGCTTTTCAAGTGTTTCCCCTGGAAATTCTGACTCATTAGGAGGGAGGGTATTACTCACTTCCCCAGGGACACTTTGTGGAAACTACAGCTGTCTGAGTCCCCAGCCCAGATGCACTGATTGGAGCTTCTAGAGTGGATCTGCACACTTTTCAAGAAGTTTCAAGTTCTTTGGCCTATTAGGGGGCCAGTTTGGGCCAGTTTGGGCAGCTGGACCAAACGAAAGAGTAAAGGTTCAGACCGACTGTCAGATCATGAGCCTGAGATTTTTAAGTACTGAGTCTTGAGGCTGGAGTCCATCTAGCAAACACTGAAGAAGCAGGAAGCCATGGGGCAGTGGAACTGGAGGGACTGCACTGCCCACCAAGACACACCGCCCCAGTATCCTCCTCTCCCCCTGCTCGGAGCTGGCTGCAATCCGATTTGAACATCTGAGCAGTTAACTAGGGCTTTAAGCACTTCCCTTTAATCGATTAGCAGCAAATCACTTCCTTCCCCTAGCAATGTCACCTTTAATTAAAAAAAAATGACATGCCATTTTCCTCTCTGCATTTTAATCTGACATTTTTTCAAATTTCCAAAAATTTGCAATAGCAAAGCAAATACCCTTATACCTAAAGTCATCAACTGCTAATATTTTGCAATGTTTCTCTCTGTCTCTGACTGTATCCCCCCCTCCCCCCACTCCCTCTCTATATGAAGCTGACCTCATGACGTTCCACCCCTAAATACTCTGCATACATCGCTTATGAAGAGAACATTATCCTATTATCCTACTTAACCACAATACTATTATACACTGAGAAATTTAATATTGATAAAATAACATTACTTAATATAGAGTCAATATCTATCCATTCTCCCCATTGTCCAAATTGTGTCCTTTACAGCTGTTATTTTAAATCATTCGGGATCCAATTAAGGATTACCTATCATTACCTATCACATTTAGTTGTCGTTGCTTTAGTCTTCTTTACCCTAAAATAATCCCTTGTGTGATTAATACATTTGAAGAGTTCAGTTTAGTTCTTTTATATCCACAGCTTAGAATCATCTGATTGTTTCCTTATTCAACTCGGCAGCTTCTGGCAGGGCTACCACAGAGATGAGAGTGGATCCTTCTCGGAACACCCCATTAGGAGAATGTGTTCTCAGTTTTAAGGTGGCAGACTCGAATTCTTTCTTTTAAAGGTACATTTTCCTCTCTGCAAAATGTATTTGTAGGCTGACTATTTCAATTTCTTATCTCTTTCCCCCAAAATACTTTCATCCAATTATTTTGATCCAATTATTGACCAACTTTGCCTGCATCAATAATTATGCTAATGGATGAGACCGAGTTTCTAATTCCACCACCCCTACTACTTTCACTAGCTGGCCATGCTCACTAAGGAAGAACTTATTAGCTCTCCTTCCTCATCATCTCATTACTCTCACACCAGGGTGATTTGCTCGTAGCAAAACATACAATGATCTGTTGTTATCTTTCTTTTGATGTGTAAACTGGCTCCAAATTAGCCAGTAGCCCCATGTCCCTTCTTCTTTAAGAGATGAGTTTAGTGCTACACATTCCCCTAAGTACTGCCTGATTAGCATCCTAGGGATTCTGGGTTCACTGTACTTTCATTTTCATTCCATTCAAATGCATTTTAGTTTCTCTTTTGATTTCTGCTTTGACCCCTGGATTATTTAAAAATGTGATTTAGCTTCCAAATATTTGGGGATTTTCCAAAGTCTGTTATTTATTTCTAATTCCATTTTCTTCAGAGATGATGCACAGTATCACTTCACTCTTGTCAAACATTTTGAGCCCAGGTTTTGGTCCAGAATATGGTCTATCTTGGTTAGGCTCACTGTGCACTAAAGAGAAAAAACACTGCTGGATGGAGTGTACAGTAAAGGGCAATTAGGCCAAATTAGCGCACTGTTTGGGCCCGGCTTTCTGTAGCCTTACTGATTTTCTGTTTACAAGTTCTAGTAATTGCTGTGTAAAAGATACCGAGTTCTCCGGTTGGTAATTCGTCCATTTCCCTTGCGGTTCTATCTGCTTTTGCTTAATGTATTTTCAATTCTGTTATCAGTACATGCACAGTGTGTGCTATTGTGCATTCTTGATTAATTGACCCCTTTATCATTATAAAACCAGGACCATCTACTACTTTTCTATGGCCACTTAAGAATCACCACAAATGAAGTGGCTTCAAACACCACCATTTACTAGTCTGAGGGCCTCAGCTGACCGGGAGTCCGAGCAGCCAGTCTGTCGCTGCTCAGGCTCTCACAGTCTGGACTCAAGGTGGGAGCATCAGGGCTGAAATGTCACCTCAGATGTGGGCTCTATCTTCTGGTTCACCTCTCGTCGGCGGGATTTACCACCTCGTGGTTGTATGACCAAGACTCCCATTGTCCTGCTGGCCCCCCGACGTCCCACTCCATCTCCTCAAGTCAGGACGTTCTTTAGGCTTGGCCTGGAGTCCGCCTGCCCACGAAGCAGCCTGGAGATGCCCCCAAGCAGCACACCTGGGGAGGAAGAGCCTCCCACTCATCTTCATCTATCTCGCAAGGACCAGCGTCCTGGTGGCTGGTATCAGTAGCTTCAAAACCACTGTCACATACATTGTGCACAAGTTTTTTTCTTCTTTCTGCTAAGAGGGTAAATCTGACCCTTAAACTCTAGACCAGTCTGAAGTGGTTTGGTTTTGTTTTGCTTTTCAACCGAATAAGCTGTCTCCTGGAGACCTTCTCTGTGTGACCTGCTGCAGGCAAGTTTGTGTTATCCTTTAGCTTTCTAAAACCAACCATCAAACACATTTAGAAATGTCTACTAGTCAAATTGTGGAGGGTTAGGTTCTTTCCTTCCTCAGAATAGTTGCTTTCCTGAAGGTCACAACATCCATGCTGATTTATGAATGACAATGCTACAAATTTAAGATGAAATGCAAATAAATCATAAATCAGCCTTCAGTACCAGACCAGTCAAGATAATGACCAAAGCATCGGGCTATGGCAAAACAGTGTTATAAATACTCTCTGGGTAGCTCACTAGTTCCCACCCGGATTTCCAGGCTTGTCTACAGGCAGCCTCAGCTAAGAAGGTGAAAACTAAGTTGCCTTTGAGGCTTTGTGGCTTTTTCCCTCTACTTTTCCCTCCTCCAACCTCCTCTGGTTGCCAAAATCAATCTCCCTCCTTAATTGTCTAAATGAAGATCACATCCTGTTTAGAGTCTCTATTTGGCATGACTGTCTATGTGCTGTATCTTCCTTATCCACCAGTGGATCTGGTCTGGTTTGCTGGCCAAGAACGCATCATTCCTCTAGTGAGCATGTTTATACACCCAGAAAAAAACAGAATAAAATACCCCACAGGACAAATTTCATTACACATGACACTATTTCATTGCACATGACACTATTCCGTTGCATATGACATGATCACAACACGATTTTCTAATCAAGTTTCCGAGTCCCAAATGTTGACCTCACTTACATTACGCAGCATCGATCACATGCACACACGAGTCCAAGAACTACACAGGACAAGTCAAATAGATCTCAACTAGCCATGGAATGGGTGTAAGTCCTATAGGGACCTAGACTCCAGTGTTGCTCTGCCCTGTCTGTGAGTTTCTCATCATGTTAACATCTCTAAGCATTGCTTTCCTCATTGGCAAAATGTGGAGAATTGTAATTTTGTTAAGAAAATTATCCCAAACTTTGAGGGGGGTGAAATACGCTGTGGCCTAACATTTTAAAATTTGACCAGGCTACTAAGCTATCTATCTAAGAACTATTTAATTATCTTGGGAATGTACTTGTAGTTCACTTTCCACATTTTATTAGATTGGAATTCAGATACTCTGAAGTTACATTTTAAATCACAGACTTATGTCCAGTGGAAAAGATCTCAAAGGTTGCTGTTTTATTGCCTTGTTGAACATTAACCAGTTTTGAAACAACCCTAGAATTCTTATGCTAAATCCCCCAGTTACCCCCCGCCCCGACAAATGTCTTTTAAGTACCAAGTTTCTGAAAATGCAGTAGAAACCAGCTTACCCCTGTTATGGTTCCTATCGTTAATAAGTTGGATAAACGCTTCACATGTATTCATTCTGTATTTGTGTTAGTGCCATTTTTTTACCTCTTTTATAAAAAGGATACTGTGACAGCACCTATATAATAAGGTTACTATGAGAATAGATTAAAGCACTGTGGATAAAGTAATTAGTAAAGTCCTAATATAGGTTAAGTATTTTATGAATGTCAGTTATTATTATTGATTATTAAATACAGTTTGAGCCAGAGGAAATAAAAAATTATAGTATACACCAAACTTTACTCAGAGACCCCCATGTAGTTAAAACAGAAGAAACAAGGTAACAGAATAGTCATTTCATATTGAGCTCCAGCTTGAATACCCTTGGCACTTGTGACTCCTCGAGAGTCTAGCCCTGTGAATTGAGTTTTTCAATCAGGAGCCATTCTCATGGATGATACCAGATCTTATAAATTGGTATTAAAGCAAAAATCAATATTTCTCTTCTCCATCCTTCTCTAATACACACCTATTGTTAGCCCTCATTTTCCCCTTTTAGCTTTAGTAGCTTATTCTCTATTCTCTTTCAGTTTTTCAGTATCTATGTTCATTCTAGCTTCCTTGTCTGAGTCCCATAACTGCTAAAAATAATAATGGCTTCTGTGAAAAACTTGTTCCCCTAAAAGAAATTCAAGAACAATAAAGGGAGAAGCATGACTTTTAATTTCTCCATGATTCCAATTGTTCAAATATCTTTCTCAGATTATAAATCCTCAAAAGAGAACTCAGTCAGTTTGAGTTTAGTTCCTTTACTTTTTTTTAACTTTGGGGTTTTTTGAGGTCTGTTTGTTTTTTAGAACCTGGCACAAAAGTTAAATCAGCTTTGGCTCAGGAACCAAGTGAAATGAATAAACGTTGAAAAAACACTTTAGAAGTAATTCATAACCTTTCCATACTGATGTCTAAAGAAGAATCAAAAAGCATCTGCAGAAAGTACACAAACACTGGGGCACAAATCTCTCCACACAAATACAAGGGAACCAAACGGAGCGGTGCTGCACAAAACCACAGAGAGCCTGGGTCACTGCATGTGTTTTAAGTACCTTCAAACATGGAAACACAAAGCAGGTCTACCGCGCTCATTTTAGAAAGCAAATAAATGAATACAGGCACTTAAGGCAAGATGAAACAGTCAGCTGTGCTCGGTCCCGGAGAACCAAAGAAGAGCAAGCTGAATTAGAATAAAGTGAAGAAGACAAATAACACAGGCAGTACCAAAGTGGGTTTGGTATTTGCAGAGTCTACTTGTGTATCTGGACAAGTTCAGACATACATATATATTCAGATACATACATACATATGTGTGAATGCATGTATACATGTACTTCACATGTAGCCACACAAACACATACGTATCCCAGCCTCTGAAATTCGAGAATACAGTCAAGAGAGTGGGGTAATCAGAGCTGAGGAAGCGCTCAGGCTAGATCCAGGTTCACAGCATCAGCATCACCTGAAAACTTGCAAGAAATGCAGAGTCTCAAGCTCTACCCCATACCCCCTGAACCAGAACCTAGATTTTAACCAGATGGCCTGGTGATTTGTATGCCCAAATCAGCTCTGAGAAGCGCTGCCCTAAAGTCGTGCCATCCATGACCAAAGCAACAACCCACGTGTGTCTATACGAAAATTTTGAAAGAAATATGGTTCCGATGATTGAAAGACTGCATTTTATTTTAATTAACCAAAAGTTAAATTAAAAACAAATACCTGTTTCAGTTATACTTTTAAGTACGTTTGGAACAACTCAGGTATATGAATCTAAATATAAAGTATTTCTGATGAAAGTACGGGGTAGTGCTGTCAGCGTAAAATATACGACAGATTTCAAAGACAAGACTTAGCATGAAAACAGTCATATAAAATATACCACTGATAATTTTTATGATGATTATAGCTTAAAATGATACAATTTAAGATAAGCTGTGGAAAATTCCATATATTCATGCATTTGATATGCTTCTCTTTTACTTTTTAAAATATGAAATGCAAACTGCTGGAAACTGCTGGAAATTATGGCTCTGGTATTATTCCTACCGGACAGAGAAGCTTTAGATCCATGGTCCTCAGACTATAAAATAACTAGCGCCTAAAACCCAGCCTCAGACATTCTGAAGAAAGTGGTCCGGGACGGGCCTGGGCATTGAGATTTTCACTTTCCCTGGAGACCCTATCAGATGTCAAGGCTGAACAGCACTGCCGCAGATCAGTGTAGATTCAAGAATCCCAACTGTGAAAATGACCCCTTAAGGACCGTCTCCTTTGGGGAAGTGCCCTTCATTCCTCAGCTAAGATGCGGAGCTGGGCTGCAGTCAGCTACTGTGCTAGCTGTGTGACTCTCACAAAGTCCCTTGACCTCCCTGTGCCTCAGTGTTCTCATCCCTGATGACAAAACGAACAATCTATTCCCACGCCGAAGGTGAGCCAAGCCAAGAGAATTAAGAAATAGCACATGGCATCCGACAAATCCCAGTGGAGGGGCATTCTCCAACATACCTGAGCGTCCTCAATCGCATAGGTCGTGGAAACAAGGAAAGTCTGAGTAACTGGCGCATGATGAGGAGCCTGGGAGACCTGACGATCCACTGTCCCACGGCATTGTGGAAGGAACGGGGAAGGACATTAGGTAAAACCTGAAATTCAGATAAAGACAGTGTGAGTTGATCCACCAAAACCGGTTCACTACTTGTAAGAACCACAATGTGCCACGTAAGGCGTTACTTGCGGGACACCCAAGCGTGGGGACTCTGCAGGTCCGTGCACCTTTCCTGTCGCTTCAACCTACCCCAAAATGACACTCCAAGTCTGCTGCAAAGGAAGTCAGCGCCCTGGCGGGTGAGAGCAGTGGGGAGGCAGCACTAGCCCTGAGGTGCTGCCATGGTCCCAGCAAGAGCATCCTCTTGACGCTGCATTTTCACAAGAAAATGCTTCCCAACAAGGCGGGGGTGGGGGGTGGGGGAGGTGGTGAAGGCTGGGGAAGGTCGAGCATGCACACGGCTGCTCTGCTTGCTCCCAAGCCGCTCCTCCTGTCACAGGGCCCGCTGCCTGCCTTCCTGGCAGTTTTCAGAGTTTGTGACTATGTTACTCATCGTCCTGCTCCTGAGGCCCAGGGCTCCTCCCGCTCCACCACACACACCTCAACCTCAGTTGCAGCGCTCGCAGGCAGAGGCGTCTCTTCTGCCTGTGGGGCCAGGCGCAGCCCCTGCCTGAGAGCAGAACCCGGCTGTCTGTATCAGGGAAGGGAGCCATACCCTGGCCGGAGGCGATTGCTGTGAACGGAATGCTCCCCATTCCCAGTCCCTCCCATCCCCAAGCCTGCGGGTAGCACCTCCACCTCTTGGAAGATGCACGGACACCAACAAATAAATACAAAGAGCAGCACCCTGGCCTGACTGAGGGGCAAGGAGGCCTCCATACCCGGAGCCAGAGTTTCCGCCCCACAAGACCGTTTCTCTGGGCAAATGTTGGTGGCGAGCTTGCGCAGAGATGCCCAAACGCCCACCTGACTGCTGGACGCCGCAGCTTCGGTTGCATTTAAGCCTCGCAAAAATCTGGCTCGATAAGTACTCAGATGTTTGCACCTCCTTTCGAGAGATGTAGAAGCAATTTTTCAGGGAGGGGAGGGAAGGGTAGGTGGGGGGGGACAAGAAGAGCGAGGAAGGCATAGTAGGCGGCAACCAGGCTCCCACAGCTAGCTGCCTAACCTGCTGCACCCGCTGGGGCTGTGGTGAGAAAACACCATCGACTCCGACGGGGAGGCCTGAACGATGGCTCTGGAGTGGGCACCTGAGAGCAAGGTGTCGGGGCGTGAGCATGTTTCTGGGGAGCGCGCTGCACCTGGCCCTCAGCCCTGCTGTCTCCGCCATGGAGGAGAGGGCCCCGGTGGGCTTTCCCTTCTTGTCAGGATGCCCGTTGTCGGGGTTAGCGCCTCACTGCTACGATGTCATTGGACACGAATCATCTCCTTAAAGACCCTGTCCCCCCACACAGTCACATCTGGGGCTCGGCAGATGGGCTGGGGGGCACAGGGCAGCCCCCATCGGGACATTCTCTGGTAAAGGCTCCGAAGAGGGCGAGCGGCGTGGAGCTAAGGACTAGAGGTCAGCGCGTGCTGACAGACAAGCTGAAACTGCCGGCGCTTTGGAGAGAAGCCTTTCCAGCCGCGCAGCACCTCTGCGCGCCTCCACGCGGCCCAGGGCAGAGGCTGTTCGGCAACAGCAAAGTTCTGACAGAAACTGTGGCTCACAAAGCCCCAAATATTTGCTTCCACAGAGGAGGGTGCCAATCCCTGGGCCCTGCCGCTCTGTGACCGCCCGGCTTAGCCAAGAGGCAACCCCACAGGCTGGTGGAGGGTCTTCTCTTCTCGCCACTACTCAGAGGAGGCTGTGGAGGCTCTGGGAGACGACGTGACCGCCACACTCTCAGCCAGCAGGGTGAACGCCCTGAGAGGAACTCGAACGTTCAGAAGGGCACCCTTTCTGGGCCCCCGCTACGGGCGTACGGTTCTCTCCCCAGACACAGCTGGCAGGCCTGTGGCCTGAGTGGGTCGCCTTGTCACACAAGGACTCTGAGAGTCCTCTCGGCCACGCAGACTGTTGTCACTAGGGTCCAGTGTCCAGTGTCTGCCTGTGCTCATCGTCACAGTTTGCTTACAGCTATTTCAGGCCCCCAGTTTCTTGACATTTTATTCTGTTTCCGTCTACGTCCTGTGCCAGGGCATGTGTTTCGCATGATGGAGATTTACATAGAAAGCAGCTCACTTGCATTAAGGGAGCCTTGCAAGGAATTATGTAGCCCTTCGGGGGTTTCCAGGGATAATTTTGGGACTGTGAGTCCCAAACGCAGTTGCTGTTACACGGTGTGTTTCCTTTTCTTCTCAGCATTTTACTGAAGGCCTCATTGCGCTGATTACAAGCAGGGTTCCTTTTTATAGAGGCATTTGTCTGCAGAGAACAGTGTGGAGATGCTCTTGAATTAGTCAGAGACATCCCCCTAATTATTTACACAAGAATCCAGAGCCTTCCCATTAGGCTCATGCTAGGGTTTAAGGAAGCCAAGCTGCAACTGGGATTAATTGTACTGTTGGTTAACAGATCTCTCGCTGTTCTCAGCTGGTGGATCTTTCTGTCCACACAGACAGTTAAGTCTAATTGATGCTCCTTGAGTCTGTCCGGCCTCAGTTCCTCGGAGCCACATCCTCTCCCGCCTATCATGGGGCCCTCGGGGGACTGTCCATCACAGCACTCCAGGCCTTCATGGGCTAGTCCCCTGGTCTGTCCCTAGAGAGCGAGTGATCTGCTGCACAGTAGGTGGCCTACTGGGAGCCAATGCCCAGAATGCTAGAGAAGTGGGCAGACAGGCTGTCAACAAAGGGACTCCGGGCTGAGAGATGGAGGCAGAGTCCCCGGATCCAGTACTTCCTGAGACCCTGACCTAAACCTGGACTTTCCAGGGGTGAGAACTGATACATTTCTTGTTCTGTTGGGCTTTCACTCAACATCCCAAACATCCTCACTTGAGTAACTTGCTTCCAGGCATTTTAAGTGTCCTTGGAAACATGCCTCAGCACCTTCCAGAAGGCCCACTGCTCAGGGCTACACCCCACGCGCCCCGTCCGCTGCAGCAGTGGAACTCCCAGGCTGTTCCTTCGCTGGGTGTGTGGGGGGGGATGACGGAGAGCTGATGGGAAGTGGGGGCCACAGAATCCCCTGGGCTGGTTTATGCTTTCTGTCATGCGCGGAAGCGCCGCCTGGACTGGCTTTCTCGAGTTCCGGCGTAGCTGCCCTTTGACCCTTCTTGGAAAGGAAGTTACAATGAAAATTCTTCCACTGATGACACTGATGCTATCAGTCCTAGGAAAGAAAAGAAGGTGAAGAGGGCTTCCTGGTCGGACCCCTAATGTTCATAATGCTTGAGGGGATGGGGGGCTGGCCTGCAAGCCTGCCAGAGGTTCCAGGCTGACAGAGGTAATGAGGAAGGAGAAGGCAAGCCTGCAGCAGGGTGCCCATGACCCCTTCAGTGGAGATAGTCTTCAGTTCTCCTCAGTCTGGAAGCCTTGCAAACCTGCCTAGACTCTGCCTCACCAGTGCTTTCCTGTCACCGGTGACAGGGAGAGCTGTGATGCAGTTTCCTGAGGTAACTCTACCTCCCTGCTCCCCCAGCAGAGGTCGCCCCACACCAGTCAAACTCAGAACCAAGTGGCTAAGAGACATCACTGCCACCAGCACTGTGCAGGAGACCCCAACTAAGCGCTGCCCTCCGCGGGGTCTCCTTTCTCTGACCTTTAACTTCCTCTTCAGAGTGAGAACTGGAGTCAGTTCCTCAGGCAAGGAGAGCACTCTGCATTGAAGGCAGTGGCCAAGGCCCCAATTCCATCTTTGGTAGCTTTTCCCCAAGACTGTGTTCCTCATCCCTGAGCTGCCCTGAGCTTGGTGGTTCGCACATCCAAATTCCAGCTTTGAATAAATAAACCTGCTGAAGTGCTTTTGCCTCAGAGACTTGCAGGGCAGTTTCTGAACTTTGCTTGCCCCCCAGTGGCGGTTCCCTAAGTCTCTGTGTCATGGAGCCTCCGCCAAGAGGTAGGTGAGGGCTCTCTCCTCCAATGCTGCTTGCAGAACCCCCATCCTAGCTGTGATGTCTAAATACGTGCATTTTTAAACTGAAGAATCTGGGTTTCTATTTTTCTGGTCCAATTAAATAACTGTTTCCCACAAGAAATCACAAGTACTGGCGAGGAGGTGGAGGCAAGGGAACACTTGCGCAGTGTTGGTGTCCAACTACGATGAGGAAAAGGACACGTTACGCACAGATGCAGGAAACCACTGAGACATTTAAGCTGATGAGAAACAGGAGTGAGAGCGCTGCATACAGGCTATCGTTTTGTAGACAAGCAAGGAGGCAGGGAGGGAGGTGCTGTTCCAGGGTGTCCAACAGTGTCTGCTGGGCTGTGAAGACGCTGACTTCACCTCTCAAAGCCAGTCAGGGTGACGGTCGGACAACATCCTAAGTGTACTCAGTGCTGCTGAGCTGTCCATGTGACAGCGAGCGAAAGGGGAAAAGTCACTTCAGAGGTCGTCTCTAGAGCAAAGGCCACAGCTGCGTACAATTTCTTTTTGCTCCTAAAGCACATGTATAAACTAACCACAATGACTGAAATCACCTGAGGCTGCATCTGTCTCACTACCTAGAGCACAGGTGAGGCAGTGAAAAACAGGCCCCACCTACCCTGACTGCCAATCCTGGCTCTGCATCCAGCACATGACGGGGACTCAGAAGAGCTGGCCTGACAGCCTGTCCTACGAATTTCAGAGTCGAGACGGAGAGGTCAACTTCTGCTGAGCTTCCATACTGCCGAGCTTCCATCCTGCTCTGCAAACTGCTGACTTGGCAGTGCCCATGACTGTGTGAACCAATTCCTCAAAATAAACTGAGGGATGGATGAATGGATGGGTGGGTGGATGCATGGGTGGGTGGATGCATGGGGAGCAGAGACACACAGAGAGAAAGCTAAACCTTTGCCACATTGTCTTTTAAATACTGTACCAATAATTCTACAGTTGAGCCTGGATATCTTTGCGTTTTTACTGCATACGGAGACCACACAATAAAATAATATCACAAACATCTGTACCTACTAGAATTCAAGAGCTAAAATATGAATTTTAATATACCCCAAAGCATATTTCCTGGAAAACCGTGTTTGATGTGGCCGGGGCAGAGAATGGTTGTTCAACTTGTCTTTTGTGGCTTCGATTCTTCAATCCCACTTTAAAGTGAGGCCAAACCACTCAAGAGGGTCTTCCCCTCCTTGCTCTACAGCCACTCATACCTCACCTTCTAGACTACCCTTCCACTTTCACTTCTCTTAGTTTATTAATGCACATAATGAAGTTAAGCTACCAAAGGCAGCAACAGAATATTTGGGCCGGCTAGTCAAGTCTTCTGTCCTGGTGGCGAAACTCAACTGAAGTCAGATGATTCTCTGGTAAATGTGAAAAAACAAAACCAGGAAAAACAAAAGCCTTGTAGGCTGTCACATTCACACTTGGGGCTTGAACAGCCAATCAGAACTAATGATTTACTAATGATTTCTTCATTTGAAACCAGTGCTCTCACTCCTGGGTTTTAGTTCTGTGTCTGAACTGCCTCTTGGATGTCACCATCTGACCGCTGGCCATACGGCTGTGGTGTGTCCAACATGGAGCTTGTTTGCCCTTCCACCAATTTCTCAGAAGCAGCAGCCATTTCTTCTGACTCCCTCATTCTCACTTATTCATCTTAGCTTTAACTTCATACAATAAGACGCTCATTTCAGACAACTACAGTTATCTACCACAGTCCCACCTTTCAAAAGAAAAATGTTGGAAGGTCCACAAGTGTAGTCTATACTTTCAAAGATAAAAGGTGATTCCAACACCTGCTGATATTTTCAACAACATAACTATGGTTGCTCCATTGGCTTTGACGTGGTATTTGGTAAACCTGATCCACCACTAATTATTTCCACACAGAGGATGCATGAGAACGCAAGCTCCTGCTCCTCTAGGCAGGGCTCTCCCATGTCTCCTGCCTGGGTGGGCGGTAACAGGCTACTCTGCACTGCACCCCTCCGAGTGCTCCCTTCACTGCTACCAGTGGTGCTCCCACCTTTTTTCAGTCCACCATGTTACATCAGGTCACCCAAAAGGGACCACCTCCAGCAACACTGGCTCAATACTCTAACTACAATAACTCGAGAATAACAGTACAAACTCAGTTAACAATAATAGTTTACCGTGCAAAACAAACCATTCCCTCACCCCAACTTTTCAGCTTCAGAATGATTGTGTGCTGGTTTAGGGTGGAAAGGGGAAATAAGTTAAATTTGTCCAATGTAGATTCTCAGGGTGCAAACACGCATGCATACATACACACATATACACATACACACACATTCTATACTGATCGTTTCAAGGAGACTAGAGCTCTTGCTCTAGCTGCCAGACACCAGGGGCAGTAGCTTTGGCTGTGGTTTGCCAAGAACAGGGTTTCTTTACATTAGCTCTATTGAAACTTGAAGCTGGAGCACTCTGCATGAGCACTTCCTGTACACTGGGGGAGCTTTAGCAGCACACTGCCCTCACGCCATGGTCTCCCAAAAAATTGTGAAAGGTATCAAAGAAATTCTGAGAGAAACAGAATGACAGGAGAGGGGAATAGCAGAAGACAGGGAATTGTGGGAAAGAACAGAGAATTATGAAAGGAAGGTGAACTGTAGAAGAGAAAACAATATGGGAGAGCCAGGGGTTTCTGAGGGTAATGGCACATTCTAAAAGTAGTGAGAGTTGTTATAGACAATAGGGAGTTGTGACAGAACAAAATATCATCAGAGAATGAAAAACTGCAAGAGAGCATCAAATTGTAAGCATTAATGAAAACCAGAGAAAGTGAATAATGGGGAAGAGGGGACATTATAAGAGACAGAACTGTGGTAAAGACAAGAGAATTGTGGTAGATATGGGGAATTGGCAGGGGGAAAGGGATTTATGGGAAAAACAGTAAAATGTGAAGGAATGTGTGGAATTATGGGAAAGAATAGAATTATAGATGGGAAAGAGCAGAGAATTATGAACGTGAAAGAATTATGAAAGAGAAAAAAATGAGAAATTTAAAATTATGAAAAAGAACAGAGAAATACGGAAGAGACCAGAAGTTTTGGGAAAAAAAGAATTATGGAAGATAGAATTATGAAAGCATGCAAAGTTCTAAGGCAAAATGAAAAGTTAGGGAGAAATAAAGAACTGAGAGAAATTCAGAACAGATCAAAAGAAGATAAAAACTGTGGTGAGATAGGAATTTATGAGAAAGATGGAATTATGGCAGAGATAGGTAACTGTGGAAGAGAAAAGGACTGTTAGTGTAGAAGGAACTTGTGAAAGAAAAAGGAAGAAATGAAGAATATGCAGAAACTAAAGAATTGTGGGGACAAACAATGAATTGTGGGTGAGACCGAACTGTGGGAGAAAATAACTGTGGGAGCCATGGGGAATTCTAGGAAAGTACAGACAATTGTGGGTGAGAAGGTGAATTCTGAGAAAAAGAGACTTCTGAAGGAGAACAGAGAATAGTGGGGCAGACAAGGGATTGATGGGGGGAATGTGGGAGAGAGGGGAATTGTGGAAAAAACAAGATTGTGGGAAATAAAAATTAAGTCTTAAGTTAATTGTGTGAGAGATTATGAAAGACAATGAGATAAAGAATGGAAAACAGAAAATGGGGAGTTGAGAAAAAAGAATAATGACAGAAACAGTATTGTTGGAAATAACTTTAAAAATGGGTTAGATGGAAAATTGTGGGAGATAGCACGGAATACTAGGAAATAAGACGTGGGTGATACAGAATTTGGGGGAAGAACAAGACAGATGGAACATTTTGGGGGGAAAGAATTGTGGGACATGAAAAATTCTGGAAAAGAAGAAGTTGTGGGGGAGATGAAAGATTGTTAGCAAAAAGGTTTATTGGAGAGAACTGAGCATGGCGAGAGAGAATAGAGCATTTTAGGAAATAAAATTTGTGAAAGAAATGACGAACTGTTGGGAAGAATGGTGCATTGTGGGAAGAAACAGTGTTGAGAAACTCGAATTCTGAGAAAGAACAAACTGATGACAGAAACGAGGACTTGTGGGAGAGAATAGAGCACTGTGGGAAAGAACAGAGATTTGTGTGAGAGAGAGAGCACTGTGAAAGATGGTAAAATATTGTGAGAAAAGCAGAATTGTGAGAGATGGAGGACTTCTGTGATAGCACTGGGAATTTTGAGAGAATATTTTGGGAATGACAGCATTACGGGATAAAAGAAGATGATGGGGGAGAGGGACATTGTAAGGTAATTGTGGGAAACAAGAGGAATTCTGGGGAAAATGGAATCATGGGTGAAATGAGAACTTGTGGGAGAGAATGAAGCATCATGGGAAGAACAGTATTTTGGGAGAAGACAGCATTGTAAGAGAGTGAAGCACTGTGGGTAAGACAAATATGTGAAGCAAGTAGAATACTAGGGAAAACAGACTCATGCATGGAAGAAATGACAAACTGTGGGAGAGGATGGCAGAAGAGGGCATAGTGGGAGGGAGTGGTGCATTGTCGGTAAGGCAGTGGATTATGAGAAACAGAATTCTAGGGAAAATACAGCATCATGGGAGGAATGAGGAATTGTGGGAGAAAGTGGAGCATTGTGGTAAGAACAGAGCATTCTGAGAGAAAAGAACATTTGTGAGGTAGTGGAGCACTGTGGGGGTAAGGCAGAGAGTTGGGGGAAACAAGCAGAATACTGGGAAAAAACATTCATGTGTGGAATAACAAATTGTGGGAGAGGATGGAGCATTGTGGGTAATGTAGAAAATTGTGGGAAGTGAGGAATTCTGTTAAAAAACAATCACGGGAAAAATGAGGACTTATGGGAGAGAATGGAGCATTATGAGAAGAACAGAGCATTGTGGGACAGCAGTGCATTGTGGGTAAGGCAGTAGATTATGGGAACCAAGAGGAATGCTGGGGAAAATATAGCATCATGGGAGGAAAGAGGAATTATGAGAGAGAGTAGAGCACTGTGGTAAGAACAGAGCACTGTGGGAAAGGTGGTGAATTGTGGGATACAAGAGGGATTCTAGGAAAAATAGTGATTGGAGGAATGAGCAATTGTGCAATAGAGCATTGCAAAGAAAAGAGCACTGTGGGAGATGGTACATCATGGAGAGAACAGAGCTTTGTGGGAGAAGACAGCATTGTGGGAAAGAGTGGAGTATCATGAGTAAGGCAGAGAATTGTGGGAAATGACTAATTCTGGGGAAACAATCATGGGAGAAATGAGGAATTGTGGGAGAGAATGGAGCACTGTGTTATGAATGGATCATTGTGGGAGAAAATGAAGCATTGTCGTAAGAACAGAGAATTGTGGGGGAGAGTGGTACATTGTGGATAAGGCAGAAAATCGTGGGGAACAGGAAGAATTCTGGGGAAAACAGATGCATGGGAGAAATGAGGAATTGTGGGAAGAATGGAGTATTGTGGGAAAGAGCAGAGATTTGTGGGAGAGATGGAGAATTGTGGGAAAGATGAACAACACTATGAGAAAGGCAGAGAACTGTGAGAATCAGCAGTTCTGGGAAGAACAGAGTGTCACGGGATACAAGAAGATTCTGGGAAAACATACTCATGGGAATCAGGAATTCTGGGTAAGAACAGAGAATCATGGATGACAAGAGGATTTACAAGAAGCAACAGGGAATCATGGGACTGCCTGGGGATTGTAGGCATGTTAGGGTAAATGTGAGAGGCACAGGGAACTATTAGAGAAGGGAAAATTTAAATTTTAAGAGGAACAAATAAGCCATTTGAAAGCGAACAAAGAATTAAAAGAGAAAAGGTAGTATTATAGGAGAAGAAAGAAATGTGATATAAATGAGATATTAAGGGAGAAAATGAAGTATTGTAGGAGAGGCAGGAAATAGTGGAAGGAACAGAGAACTGTAGGAAAGGAGGGAAATTCCAGGAAAAAACAGATAATTGTGAAATAGCTGGAGAATTATTAAAAATAAAGCTTGAAAGCTTTGTTATATAACAAAGTTGTGAAAGACAAAAGGAATATTAAGAACAACAAATTGTGGAAGAGAGGAAGAATTATGGGAGAATGGACCATTATGGGAAAAAAATCAAAGAACCTAGGAAGGGAATGGTGCATTATGGGAAAGAATTATGGGAGAGACAGACTTGTGGGAATGACAGGGGGATTACGGGTTTCATGAAGGTGAAAACGGAGAATGAGAAAACAGACCACTGTGAGTGAAAACAGGATTGTGGGAGTCGAGATAGTATTATAGGAGAAGAAAAACTTGGGAGCTCTCAGAGGGTATTAAGGGGAAGAATAAAGAATTGTGGGGGTGGAGTGTTGCAACAACAGACCCTAGACTATGTATGGAACCACCAAAACCCCTAAATGGCCAAAGACATATCGAGAGACAACAAAACTGAAGCCCTAATACAAAGCGATTTTTATGAAACTATAGCAATAAAAACAATGCCACGCTGGCTTTACAACAGACACATAGACACAACAGTCCACGAGTCCAGCAAGCCAAGAATAATCCCATGCATAAAAGGTCGGTCCATTTATGGCACAGGAGCTAAGAATATACAACAGTAAATGGACATATCAAGCCTCAAGCCAATGAGAGCAAAGACAGCATCCTTTTCCAGGCCGTTGAAGGAAGGAAAGGATGTTCAAAATACCGAGAAAGGGAGAAAATAAATACTAAAACAAATTATAAAATATTTAAAGTATTCAGAAAGATCAAATTAAGGATATTTAACTTCACAACAGCAACCGTGGAAACTAGAAGGCCATGAAGCTCCCGATGGAGAATTGTGCAGAACTGTTTCGTGGCCTACAACGCTACCCCCCAGCTGTGAATCAAGGGGAAGGGCCAGACACAGTCAGGGCCTGATCACCACACCCTCCAGAGCGGATGTGCTCCCAAAGCAGTGCAGAGAAGTCAGGGAACCTGAGCCAGGACTCATGGCAGGACAGGGAGACGCTGTGAGGAGAGCTGCCAACCACCACCAGCAGGAGGCGTGTCTGCAGTCTGAAAAACATAATGGCAGAGGGGAGGGGCCCGTCTCCCTGGGAAACAGTGAAACCCACAGAGCAGTTGACATGCTGAACACGTGGAGAGGAATTTCAAATGTAGAGCTAATCCCTCAAAACCAGACACACAGATAAACAAGGCAAGCACTGCATTTGAGTGAAAAAGTTGCAGCGGAAATAAAGCACCAGTCATGATGAATCTTTACCTTCAGAGTCAGGCAAACATGAGCCTGGGATGTATCTACAGCTGTCTTTTAACAATTGGTACGGGGAGGGGGTGGTGTATGTGTTTGTGTTTGTGGGTGCACTTTGCCTTGGCAGGTTGTTTGCAAGGTACAGGGGCAAACCAGGAGAAACAATGAGCAGTGAGTCTTTGCCTTTGGAGAGTGCCCCCCACTCTTCCTGCTCACCTACCATGTGGCCTTTGAACACCCTGCTCCGGCAGCAGCTTCTCTAGAAAGCTACTTCCCCACACATTCCTTTGCAGCCACTTCCCTCACACCCCTCTTCCTTTCAGCCCCGGAAGAGTCTGTGCATGCAGATTCACAGATGTGGCTATTGCTCCCCTACCACCTTTCCCATGACCCAGAAGGGTCCTGCCCTCTGCAGTCTGGGAAAGCCTACAAGTCTGCTCTCAGAATACTGTATTTTACATGCGTAGAATAAAATACGAGAACTCACAGGAGGAATCAACTATATTGAGACACAGTTATCAAGCTAGTTTAGAAAAACCAAAAAACACACAAAAACTGTCTTGCAGCACCTGGCCTGGTAAAGGCCAGGTTCCCCAGGGAACAGACGCGGATGGAACACAGCTTTCCAAACGCCGTCTTGGCCTAGTTTCAGGCCCTGGTTAGAGGCTACCCAGTTTAGCCCCTGCACACATCACCCCCTGGCCCCCACCCCCCTGCCTACCTCTGGGTTCCGGGGCTTCCCCTGTAGACACCAGCTGCCATGTGCACCCCTCTCTTGGGACCTGGGGGAAACAACACATCATCTTTTCAGTGGCAGTGGCTTTCTGATCTGCTGGTCTTCCCAAAATAAGCATTCAACCTATTAAGGCAGTCAAGACGCAGCCTGGCGCGTGGGCGAGAGGGATGCGGAAGCTTGGTCAAGCCGAATGAAGGGCCAAGTTGGACTGTGATGCCCTGGGAGCCTCGGCTGATCCCTAGCAGCTGGGAAGTGGGGGGTACCCGAGGCCAGGGGTTCGGCCAGCTGGCCCCTAGTGGAGAGCACTTCCAGTTGCTGCTTGGGCCCTGAGAGGGGGTGACCGTGCCTGGGGCAGTTCTCCAGGGCTCAGGGCAAGTTCTGAAAAAACTCTCAGAACTGTGGGCACCTGCTTCCCAGCACAGTGTGGGGAGCCCGCCCACCCTAAAGGGCCTTCCAGGCCTACTTCACAGGGTCCACCTGCCCTGAAGGGCCCTGCAGGCCTACCTCAGAGCCCGCCAGGTGCTAGGGAAGACAGTATCTTGGGAGCCCTCTAGGGCATAAACTACAATCACCCTATTTTCAAAGTCATGATAAATAATCTTGAGACAAACACTAGTCTGTGGCTTCTGTTAGTCACCCACAGCTGACCCTTCGGATTCGCGGGCTCCACACTCTCACCCAGCGCAGTAGTTAGGCCTTCGCAGGCGACGCCGGTGGGAACATGCGCAGACCTTATTTTCATCTTATTCCCTACGCAGTAGAGCGTGGCCCCTGCGTGGCCCGCGTTTCCACAGAATCAGGCATCAGACGTGACCTCGGGATGGCAGAAAGGACGCGGACAGGGTGTGGCTGGACACAGACCCCGTGTTCCCAATGGGGATGGAGGCGGGGGGCACAGGCTGGCTTTGCTCCCTTTGGGCGCTCCTGAGCCCCCACGGTTCTCACGCGCCTGAAGTCTCTGGGCTCAACCCCCACAGTTAAACTGAGCGGGGCGCAGTTTACACGACCAGGGTAAACAGTCCTCCAAAGCGGGCCCTCTGAGGCCGAACGCAGAAAGCCTCACTTTCTAGAAGCCTCTGCAGTCCACTCAGGGCTGTCGCCCCGCTCTGCCCTAAGGGCGGGGCCCGGAGGTCTGGTCGAGCGCGGATTGGCCAAGGCGGGCGGGGGGCGGGACCAGCTCCACAAGATGGACGGTAGCTCCGTTTCCTCAGCCGGCGCCCCGCCTCCCGCGCGCCAGGAAGTCCCGCCTTCGGGAGGGGAAGTGGCAGCTGCAGACAGCTCCGGTTGTGACCCGGGCGACAGCGGTGACCCAGCGAGGGCGCAGGCGGCGCGGCGGCGGCTTCCAACTGTTGCAGGCTCGAGTGGGCGGTGCGAGACGGAGCCGCCGCCCGGAGCGGCCAGCACCAGGAGCCAGGTGCCGAGGGACTGGAGACCGCTGGGATCTGAGGTCGCGGGACTTGAGCAGGTGGGGCGCGAGGACCATGCGAGGAGGACGGGAGCAGCCTGCCCTCCGCTGCCCTTCCTGTCATTCCTTTTCCCGGCCCTCAGCGCCTCTCTGAGCCCCGGGGCAAGGGCGGGTGGGGGAAATGCGGTCTGCACTCGCGGGCCCCCTCCCTTCTCCAAGCGGATCATCACTCCATAGCACCCCTCCATCTCTCCTGGGCGGCCTCCACCCATCGCTGTGACGTGGTTTTTCAGAAATCTCACGCCCAAAGTCCTCACACCCTTAGAAACGTGGCGCCAAAGGGTGGTGTAGATTTGGGTAACCTGTTACCCAAAGTGGGGTGTATGGCAAGGCTGCCCCTCCCGTAAAGGGGGCAGGCGGGAGAGCAAGGGTTGGTGAGTTTACCTCTCAGGAGAAGCTGGAACCCGGGCATCAGCATTAACCCTTCTCTTTGCTTTGCACCTGTGACTTTAGCCCGTTGGGACTGGACACTGGATTTCAGCCATGGGCTTGTCTGCCTCCACCCCTGCTGTTGCAGTGCAAACTGCAAGCGCTGCGGCCGGGCAACCCGCATCCCCACCCTCAGCCTGTCCGATGCATGAAGGAAAAATGCAAGGTAATTTACACTTTGTCTGGAAAAGAAAGAGAACTTGCAGGAGGATTTTAAGGAAGACTCAGTAGACTTGCTAACGAGGCATCTAGGTCTGGGTGTGATGCCACTTGGGTTGGGGCCCTGGGCCTATGACCATGGCCAGTTTCTTCTCTAAGTCTTAACCCACCCGGTGGAAGATGCAGGGCTGGTGATGTCTCCCGGATCTCTGGTGACACTTGGTGAGATCGTGCATGAGGGCGTAGTGGCTGCTGCATACTGTGGCCTCACACCCGAATTTGAGCTGCGTCTCCTGCAGCAGCTCTCAGCCCGGAGGGTAACCCCTCTTCCCTCGGGGGACACTTGACAATGTCCGGAGCCATTTTTGGTTGTCACAACTGAGTGCGGAAAGGGCGCGTCCAGAGAGGCCAGCGCATCCTGCCCTGCCCACACTGCGGGGCCCTGTGTCCCAGAACCACCTGCCCCGGATGCCACGAGTGTGGAGCTGTCTTCATCTCCTGTCCACCCATGGTGGGTCCTGCTATTCATCCTTTAGGGCCGTGGCCAGGCGGGAAAACGCGACCTGCACTTGGCATCGGCTCCCATCTGCTTAGACTGTTCATACAAGTGTTAGGGCTGAAATAGTCTGACAGGTGACTTCCTGTTTCAGAACTGGGGCAGGACCCACCTCAGCTTGCTCCCGAGAGCTGACCCTCCCTGGCCCTGCAGTCCTTCGTTCCCCAGTGCGCTCGGCAAGCGCCTGCTTGCTGCCCACCCTGCCGTGCGCTGCCGGGTGCTGTTTGTGTGCTGCTGCGGCGGCAGCGTGTGTAGCAGACAAACCCTTTGCCTAACGAGTCCGCACGCTCATCAGGACCCTGCGGTTGGATTCCTCTCGCTTTTGTAGCTCAGGAGACTTACCGGTCATACATACAGCTGGTCGGTGGCAAAGCCGGCGGAAACGCTGACCTTGACCAAGGGCAGCTGCACTTGCTTCAGGGGCGTCTCCACACAGCAAGGGATGAGCCGGGGTCAGACGGAGCAGGTGGTTGCCGATTCTGGGCGTCCCCAGGGGCTGCTGGAGCCGACTCTTGGGCTTGGTTTCCTCGGCTGTGCGCTCTCAGCTGGCCTCACCTGCCTCAGTAAGGAGCTCGGGTGTCCGGAGGAGATGGAAGGGGCTGCGGGTTCTACGGCGTGAAGAGCGAAAGTTGGCTCCTTTCAGGTGTGCGGCTGGGATCAGTGGCCGCCAGGAGAGTTCCAGCAAGCTCCCTGCAGCCAGCAGGGACAGGTGACATGACTGCGGGCGACGAGGCGCTGCGCGGAGCCAGCGATGCCAGTCTTTATATGCTGGGCCGCGGCAGGCAGTGGCTTCCTTGCCCAACTGCTGCTGCCATGCACCAGGAGCCCGTGGGCGCTGCCACTGCGGTCCAGACCCGGGCGCCCCGAGGCTGCCCCTCCAAAGGCTGAGCCATGCTTGCTTCGAGCAGCCGTGGCTCCTTGGGCCTTGGCTGCCTTCTTGCTGCTACCCTCGGGGTCAGCCCTGCCCCTGCCGTGGAGTCGGGACGTGCATCGTGGCGCAGCCCCTTTCCTGCAGCCTTTGCCTCACAGGGGCAGAGGCTGGGCCACTCTGGGGAGCCATTCACTGACCGGACGGCTCGTGCGGGTGAGCCCGAGCCAACTCCACCTCGCCGTGATTGCCTCCGGCAAGCTGAAGACAGAAATCCAGCACTAAATTCCTCTAGAACTGTGATGGCGCCGCTGCCTGTCCTTAACCAAAATAGCGACCCCTGTGAGCTCTCCCCCTGCCCCCAAATACCCGCCAAAACTTAATACGTTAGCCAGTTTAATTGTCCCCTCACCATTTGCCTTCCTTTAAAATTCACCCAGCCCTTACCTGTCTCTGTAAATACCCCTTCTTTTAGTCAGAGATTGTCGTTTAGTTCATTACTTCCAAATCAGCCCTTAGCTCCCATAGCTAAAAGAATCTCTCTCGTGGTCTCTTTCTTGTACCTTGCGCTCAGCCGCCACCAGGCCACGGGAGGTTTCATGCTTGTTTCAGTTGGGGCGCAGAACCCCGCCGAGTGGCAGTAAGGGAGCGAGCACCGCTTATGCTTCCGACGGGAAAGTCATCACTGGAGCCTCCAGCTGGGCTTCGGGTGGCTCCAAGGCAGCTAGCTCCTTGCCCGAGCGGGGGGCCACTGGGCTGAAACGCAGCTCCCCAGGGCCCGGGTGAGAGCCGGGCATCTTGCTTGTGTGGTCACGCTGTTCTGCTTGGTTCCAGGCTGTCCAGTGAGCACAGCGCCGCCTCAGCCAGCCCGGGAGCACAAAGCCAGCTCGGTACCTGCCCACCAAGAGCGCGCCTACGAGTACGTGGAGTGCCCGGTGACGGGCGCCGTGGCCGAGAATGCCGGCCTAGATCCTGCTAACCTGGTAATCTGCGCCCGGCCCCTCTTCCTGGAACACTATGCAGCTGCTTTTCAGACCCCCAGGACTCACTGCAGGCTGCTAGGACCACCTGCTGTCCTCTGAGGCAAAGGCATTCCACCCAGTGGAAAGCTCTAGAGTGCCTCGCTCAGTGTAGCTTCTGAGAGCACCCGAGGAAGAGAGTGGTGCCAGAACGTGCCAAAGTAGGTTGGGCAGGGGTCAGGCAGGCCCGAGGCCTTTCCCCCTGTGCAAGAGTTACTCCCAAGCACCTGCATACACACATGCCACGGACTCCCAAGCACGTGTACACACATGCCCTAGACTCCCAAGCACGTGCACACACACATGCTGCACTCAAGCACGTGTACACACATGCTGCAGACTCCTAAGCATGTGCACACACACTTGCCGCAGACTCCCAAGCACGTGCACACACATGCCCTAGACTCCCAAGCACATGCACACACATGCCCTAAACTCCCAAGCACGTGCACACACATGTCCTAGACTCCCAAGTACGTGCACACACACATGCCATAGACTTGGGGCTCGCGAACAGCAGACATTCACATGCATCTTCACTGTATGCTTACCGTGGTGTCTATGCACGCCTGTCCTCTGACGTGTGTCTTCATCCGTACTGTTTTCAGCCAGAAGCTGCAGTTTGTGCTGTTGGTTTCCACCTTTCCTCAGGCAGACCTTCAGTGTAGCACATGTTAGGAACAGAATCCATAACCGCCTGACAACTCGGTGGTTTTACCAAATTTAGTGAGTAGGACAACCGACTCTTAGGCAACAAGAGGCTCTTCTCCTGAGAGCACGCACCAACCTCCTGGCCTCAGCGAGGCCATTTCCATGCAGACGTAAGGAAGGAGATGGATGGAGGACTTGGGGGTTGCGGGGTCTGCACTGGGGCCTTCTGCTAAGAGGATTCCTGAGAACAGAGACTTGATGTTACTTGCCGCAGCGAGAGCAGAGCCCGGCAGGCATCAGGCACTAGATACGTGGACGCACTCAGGCCAGGCATGACAGTTCCCCTGGCAGGCTTTGCGTTCCCTCCTCCGCGGGTATGGGGCCATGCCCGCGTGTTCTCGCGGGCCTCCAGACCCCAAGCTGTGCTTTAGCGAACCGGTGTTGATGGCTTCTGCTTAATTCCTGAGGGAAAAGAGACCAGACACTTAGCCACAGTGTGCAGTCACCCTTTGGGAGCGCTGAAGAGGGAAAGCCTCTTTGGGGACGACTTCAAAACAGCCAGGTCACCGAGGGGTCTGGCACGTCGCTGGGTACTGGGACACACGTGGCGGGTGGCTTGCCAGGAGGTGCTTCATGTCGGTCCTAGGTCTGCTTTAGGCGTTCCCACCGCTCAAACCAAACTGCACTCACTTTATTCAGATGCCGCCTCCCAATCAGATGCCAGCCCCTGACCAGCCGTTCGCCCTGTCCACCGCGAGGGAAGAGTCGTCCATCCCCAGGGCGGATTCAGAGAAGAAGTGGGTATATCCTTCGGAGCAGATGTTCTGGAACGCCATGTTAAGGAAAGGGTGAGTGAGCGCGCCCCAGGAACGGAGCCTGGCTCAGTGCATCCCTCTAGCAGGTAGGCAGAGCCTCACCCCAGCTGGACAGGCGGTCCGTGCAAGGTGGTCACTTCATGAGCAGCAGCTGACCGCTCAGGTGCGTGGCCCACGTGGCGCTCAGGACTCCCCAGCAAGCAGTCAGCGGGGCCTGCGTGGCATCCCCCAGAGTCGAGATGCACTACAGCAACTGCTGACGCTGTGGCAGGCCACCGCAGGCGCTGGCGGGAGACCCGGGCGGGGGCCAGCCCAGGCCGGCAGGTGGACGGCCCCACGCAGGGAGGCCGAGGGTGCAGGGGCGGGCCGGCCGAGGAGCCGCGCCGACACCACTCCGTGCTGCTGCAGCGGCCATCGGCCAGGCGAGCTGCACCGCATAGGTGCACGGCGCCCGGAGGACACCGGCCACATACTGGGCCTCCAGCAGCCCCCTGGGTTGACGCAGTGAACCCGTCTCAGGAGAACTCGGGAAGCCTTGGGGAGATGACCTGAGAGAGTGGAGAGGCAACCGCGAAGCAGGGAGGGGTCCTGCGGCGGGTACACAGCAAAGATGAGCCGGCGTCCCGCGGGCGCCTTGAGACATGCCTGCGGGCGCCCCGACGCGGTGACGTGGGCAACGGATGTGCTTTGCGGCGTTGCTGGGGATGTCATTTCGGCCGTACGTTCTCCACAGGTGGAAGTGGAAGGAGGACGACATCAGCCAGAAGGACATGTACAACATCATTCGGATCCACAACCAGAATAACGAGCAGGCGTGGAAGGAGATCCTGAAGTGGGAAGCGCTGCACGCGGCGTGAGTGCGGGGCTTGAGAGCGGGCCCTTCCAGCCCGGTCCTGATGCTGCAGCCCGGACCTTCCCTTGGACAGTGTCGTGCGCTGCAACGCACCAGGGAGAGGCCTGTGGGTGACAGATGCGTGACGCAGCGCCCCCACAGGACAGGGAACCCTGGGACCGAGAGCTGCTTCTGGGGCTCCCTTGTGGTGGTGCCGGGGGCTGCTTGCGGGCCGGAAGGGCTCACACGGCTCTGCTTGGGGTTTCCAGGGAGTGTCCTTGCGGCCCCTCGCTGATCCGGTTCGGAGGGAAATCCAAGGAGTATTCGCCGCGGGCAAGGTTCCGCTCCTGGATGGGGTGAGTGGCGGTGTGACGTGGCCTCGCGTCGCTCGGCGGGGGCAGCTTTCTCTCGGGGGCAAACCAGCGGCCTCACCGCTGCCAGCCACCTTCCAGAATGTGCCAGTGCCCGCTGCCCAGCGCCTCCAGTCCCTGCGCCTTCCTGCGGGCACAGGCCGCTGGGGGCTCCCATGCACCCAGAGGTGGAACTGCCTTCTGCCGAGGCCACGTGGGCTGTGCTCCCGGGTCCGGGCCGAGCAGGCCCCGCGGCCCCCGCCAGCACTCAGCCTCGGCTGCGTGTCCCTGCAGGTACGAGCTGCCGTTCGACAGGCACGACTGGATCGTGAACCGCTGCGGCACGGAGGTCAGGTACGTCATCGACTACTACGACGGCGGCGAGGTGGGCCAGGACTACCAGTTTACCATCCTGGACGTGCGGCCGGCCCTGGACTCGCTCTCGGCCGTGTGGGACAGGATGAAGGTGGCCTGGTGGCGCTGGACCTCGTAAGCGGTGCCGCGGTGGACGCGGGAGATGCCAGCTATTTTTCTGCAGAGCGACCCATTAAACCGTTTCCCTGAAGCGCGCTGCACGCCTGGTGTTGTGGGCAGGGGGGCGGGGGGGTGGGGAGGCCCTTCCCCTGCGTGGGCAGCGGCCCCAGAGTTTCCCCTCTCGCCGCCGCTTTGTCTGCGGGTCTCATCCAGAGAGGTCGGAGCAGCCTCTGAGAGGAGCCCACTGTTTCCTCTCTGTCTCGCTCGGGAGGCCCAAAGGCTGCGGCTGGCTGTCCGCCTGTCCAGCTGTCCAGCTGGCGCTGCTCTTACTTGAAACAGAAGCGGCTTCTCCACTTGGAGGCCCCACAGGCGTCATGGGGGGGGGGGCGCACTTGCAGAATGCAGGCGTCTCTGCCATAGTTGTCACTCAGCTGCATTCTGGACCCCAGACCCTCTGAGGCCCTTTCCTCTTCATCCCCGTGGTTCTGAGACACGCTCACATCCTGTGCCTAGGGCTGGACAAGCTCCCCAACCTCTGGCCCCTTCTGCCTG
>PVHY01003126.1:0-113131 GCA_004024945.1 Uropsilus gracilis | reverse complement strand
AAAAAAAAAAAAAAGATAAAATAAAGTGAAATCAAATAAATAAACAAATATAGGATTCATGCTTAAGAATTTTGCTGAAATTTGGACATAATGTGCACCTTAGATAGGACAGGGCCAAGGGGAAACAGGTAACCCCTTTTCAGTTCTGCAGATGATGCTCCCTTGCCCATTTCTCAGAAGGGGCACTGCTCCTTTGTCCTGTAGTTCCAGTCCTCAGATCCCATTGAGGTGGAGGCCCACCCACCCGATTCTTAGGATCCTCCACTGCCTGACTCTACCCATGTTCGTGGTGGGTGGAATGTTATGGAACGTGGGCCTCACTGTCCCAGGTAGAGGCTCAGAAGCTCCCAATCACTCTCCCATAAGGTTAAGAGCCGCCTTTGGGCTGCAAGTCTGAACCTGGAGATGTACTAATCTAGGGGTTCTTCTGGAGTCTCTTTCCCCCTAGGATTTATTTATTGAGATAATGAATTTACTCAGAAGATGGAAAATATTTTTACTTGTTTTTCCTTATCACCAAAACAAAATCTGTTCATTGTAGACTCTTTGGAAAATAATGATATGTACCAGGAGGAAAAACAAAAGGAAAAGAGAAAAATCCACCCACTTGCAAGAGATAACTAGTGTCAACACTTAATATCAATTCCTTTTGCATATTACATCCGTGTGAGTACGTGTATAATGTCCACTACTTTGTGGCCTATATTTTATACTTAATATACGATGATCATCCTTTCATGCCATTAAATATTTATTCCTCAGGGATAGCTTGTTATGACAGCGCTGGAGGCTGCCTCACAGTGACATCAACTGTAAACAGAATGTCCACTTTGCAACTCAGCTTGAGGTAGGAGTCCTACTGAGTGTTCTGCTACAGAGAGGCATCCAGGCACCTCTAAAGATTCAATGAAAAGACTTTTATGGTTACACACAAAATGACTGTTTTTAAAGATGGTCATGCTTATCCAGAGGAACTTCCTGCAGCAAAGAAGGAGTCCACAAGATGAAGCTGAAATCACCATGCGACAGACAAGTACCAGGGCTGGGACGCAGCAGAGGCCTGCCCGGGCCAGAGAGGGTTTGCAGAGGGTACGAAAAGGATGCTTTCCTTCAGGCCAAGTGCACCAGGCCTCAGGATTCTGGGATGTGGGCCCTTTCTATCTCCCCAGTTCTCCCTTTTGTCCATGTGGAAGGCAGCGAGTACGGACTGGCTGCCTTCTTGAAAAGGGAGGCTTTGAAAAATTAGCCTCTACCAAGGAAAGACGATTGTTGCACCAGTGGGAAGATGCACGTCAAGTAACACACAGAGCTGGGAGGCCAGAACCTGCAAGGGGAGAGATGAGGTTCTAGTGCTTGGATCCAGGAAAATGAAAAATCTCTCATAGTCCTGAACCGCTACTGCCAGACATGCTGCTTCCACCAGCGACAGCCTGCTCCACCAAGAGTGAATCCTGAGACCCATTGCTGAGCTATTCTGCTCAGTGTTCAGCATGCTGCCACCACTCATGGATAAGGCCCCCCAAAAGTCTCGTCGATGGGACATTGTGATGCATCCAGAGGCCTGGGTAAATCACTTTTTCTGAGCACAAGATCTCTTTCCTCATTTTGGAATTAAGCCAAGTCAGCAACCTTGGCTGGAGACTTCCAGAGTTCCACAAATGCTTCCTTCGGAGCCATTTCTGCTTTATCCTTATTTTGCTTAGCCTAAGAAACTGCTAGAACTTGGCCTTCCATTGTGCTGTTCAAGGTGAAGGGTAGAACAAAACGTGTAATTGTATTCTCCCATGTTACACAAGCTGCAGATATTATGGGAACGATCTGGTTCTATCCTCATTGCCATCCCTGATAACCTTGCTATAGTCTATGCTTTGTAACTGGCCTGCTTTGGGGAGGTGATACAATGAAACTTGTCTTTTTGAAAAGCAGCTCAATCATGTCACTGATTTTAGTAGGCATTTTTAGAAAAGTAACAATTGGAAAAATCTTTTAATTTTATTTTGTGGATCCAACATTATTCATTCAACAACCATGTATTAAGCTCTGCTGTTATGCTGGGTGATATAGGAGTAAAAAAAAAAATGAGAAAAGGGCACAGTTTGGTTCCCTTACTACATAATAGGGAGAGAAAACTTGTTCACAAGCATGAAGCATCATTTAATCAGTATATAAGAGAAGTGAGGATAGATTCTATGAGAGTTCAACAAACAGAAGGAAGTAGAGAAATGAAGAGAGACTTCATAAAGGATATGACCTTTGAGCTGAACCTTAGCAAATATGGGAGAATGAGTGAGTGGCTATTCCAGACAGAGGGAATCGTATAAGCACAGGCGTAGAGAGTAAGAAAGTCTGAATCTGAATATGTATCAAACAGGAAGGAAGTCCTTTTGAATGACTAGAATATGGATTGGATGGAGGGACAAATAGGCTTATAGCACTAAAAATGAAAGTTAGATAAATATTTTGGAGGCCCTTGAAAAAAGGCAAAGAATTGGATTTTATTCCAATAGGCAAATGACACTGAGCAGAAAGCCATTGTGGTGTCCAGGGTGGTGTGAACTGGAAGGCAGTGAGGAATGAAGGCAAGGAGATTCCTGGGAGGCTAGTGTCACTCTGCAGAAGAAAAAACAGGGCCTGAGCCTGGACAAGACAAACCAGGAGGTACTGGAAGAACTCACAGAGTTTAGCAACTGATTGGCATGGGATGTACACCAGTGGCATTCTCTAGGTTACTGGTTCTCAAGCTTTCACATGTCAGAATCACGTAGAGGACTTATTTAGATGGTGGGTCCTGCCCTCAGCATTACTGAGTCATATCTCAAGAAGGATCCAAGCAGTGGTGTTGCCAGTAAGTGTTCAGGAAATGTTGATGTGATAGGTCCAGCACCACACTTTGAGAACCCATGTTCCAGGGGAGGCAATTGACGAGATTGGGAGTGTTCAGGGTAGTATGGCCATAGACTAGGGAGGGAATAGAGTCTATTCAAGTGAGACACTTGTCTTCACCTAATCTAATTAGCATCTTAGTTATTTGGAGCAAAAGAGTGCAGAGATGCTAACTGCACACAGGCATTTGTATCAGCCAATGAGTTAGTGCACAGAAGGCACTAAGTTAGGACTCAGTTGCTTTGTTTTCTCTGAAAATACTCAGGTTGCAATCTTTTGGGGAGGAACTGTTAGGATGTAGCATTGTAATCAGCAGCCCTGAGTCTAATTGCCAGTGACTAAGTTCTTGAAATCTCAGTTATTCTGTGTTAAAATTGGGGTAACAGTGCCCAGAGCACAGTGCTGTGAGATAAACATGGACATGGATGGAAAGCACTTGGTACCCTGCCTGGCACACTTGAGGTTCCATGAAGTTTGTTTCCTCCCAACTCCAACCCTTCAGGGTGAGTGAAGTGGGTGCAACCTGTGCAAAAGACTTAGAAGGAAGTATCTATTTCTCTAACAGGCCCCAAGAGACACCTGAGGTCCATAGTTGTCCATCAGGTCTTTGGATTAAACGCTGTCTCTTGGTAATTCTCCTTATACGAATGGAGAAATGCAGAAACATTCATTTGTCAGGTCTTTTCTGCCTGCTGGGAGAGCTCTGAGAAAGACTGGGGATGGGGATCTTAGGTGGGTCTAGAGGCAAAAGGAGGAGTCACAGTAACAAAGGAAAGTTTGTTTCCTTGGGAATGTTATTCAGGCTGGAGCAGTTGTCTTTGGGACCTCTCTCACTTAGTGGGAGGCCCGGTGAACCATAGATGATTGCAGAGTGTCTGGCTGAAAAAAAAAAAGAAAAAAAAGAGCTAATAAACAGTTCTTGTCTTTAGCCAGATGGATGATAATATCCCATCCCAGACAGGAATGCGGGATGCAGATTTACTGGGAGTTGCGGAGGGAAGAGTGTCCAGACTGAACCTGTGTCTCAGAACCTGGAAGACAAACAGAGCCTTGGGGCAGAAAAAAAGCCACCCCCACCTTGGGACAAAGGAATTGGGAAACAGGGTGCTCCATCCAGAGACAAACGTGGGGGAGAGGGAGCTGGGAGGAGAGGGAAGGGTCACATCAGGGTTCTCCTGTTGTGGGCCATTGAAACCGAGTGCAGGGTTAGTTGGAGCCTTGGGACTTGCTCATCCTTTCAGTTGAAAGTTGGGGAAGGTGGCACGAAATGACTTTCAGAGTCCCACCCTGCTCTCAGGTGAATAGTGCTGAGATTGCAGTGGAGAAGTCTGACACTGCTACTGTCTCCACTTAAATAGACTGCATTGATTATTTTTATTTTTTTTACTGTATAGGTTTTGTTTACATGTCTTTTTTTCTTGCCTTTGGGGGTTCCTCCCCTGTCCGGTTCCCCTTGTCCACACCCCCCCCAACCCCCATCTCTCCATCTCTTCTTTCACTGCCAGTTATTGGTCAATTTTCAGTCCATTGGATTCCTCCTTTTCTCCTTTTCTTTCCTGGAGCAATGTCCTTTGGCCATAATGCCAGCAACCAGAACTCTAAAGCAAAGAAGAAGCAAAATGTGACAGAAACTGTGTCAGAACAGACAACCAGTAAGAAGTAGCAGGTACTGAAAGGATCCAACATGCAGGAACTGCATTGATTATTAATGAAGAGACACATCAAGGCTTCAGGTTCACCAGAGCCCTGACTGTGAATTTGCATTCTTCAAGCTTTGAAGTTCATTTATTTTACTCCAGAAGGATCCAGTATGGACACAAAAGCATATCATTCAGCTGAAATAAGCACAGTTGCAGAACAGTTTATTGATAAGGAAAGGCAATCCAGGTCACAAAACAGTACAATCCTATTTTTATCTTAAAAAAGAAATATGAAATTGGAAAGATGTTTCAAGAGTTAACACTGTTGATCACATTACAGATTTATTTTTCCCTTTTTCTTATTTGAGTGTTTAAAATTATTTACACATAAGTATGTTTTACTTTTGAAGTAAGGAAATAAAAAAAATTGCTTAATAAAAAAAATCTGTTCCAAGAAATAACACTTCTTTTTGCTAAATATGAGTATAAAGTGTATACATTTAAATGTGTTTGATATTTTAAAGAATTTGACTATTTTCGTGTTGTAACAATTATTGCTTTTAAATTTTATCTTTTTAATTTATTGCTTTTATTAATAACTCCACGTTACTTCATCATAGGACTACAACATACTTTTATTATCTCAATCTCTAATTGTTTACTATTTATAGTGTTTCCAAGTTTTTATTATTACAGATACTACTTCAATTAATACCTCCTTACCTCATTTGATTTTCTCATAAATTTCTTCAAAAATTAGATTTTATCTTATCCATAATGACTATGGCAGGATTGAATTTCCACATATTCACACAATTATATAAACATCTTTTCTTTTATTGCGATACCAATAAACTCACTATTCTTATAGGTCCTTCTCTCACACTTAAGATTATTTTTTGAAAAACTGTTTTAAATGTCAATCACAGATTTGAGTCTTAGAGATCATTCAGCCCTGTGCCCAATTTTAAGAAGGAAGGCCAAGAACCAGAGGGGTGAAATGTCTGGCCCAAGGGCATATGGTTAATTAATGATGGAGCTGGAAGAGAAAATTCATGATTATTTTCCATGGATTGGTCTTCGTAAGAAGATCATGAAATACTAAACAAGGACAGAGCAGAGGATGGAGAGAATGGAGAGTCAGTGGTAATAAGGGGAAGAAGTAGAAAGTTAGAGAAAGGAAGTTTAGTTAGAGAGGAGAGAGAGGAAACTGAGACCAAAGACAATAATATGAAAGGGAAAAGAAGAAGTAAATAAGAAATGTCAACATATTGAGACGCTTTATGGCTGGTTTTTCAGTGATGGCATGACTGGCATTTAGGACCAGATGATTCTTGTGGGGAAGAGCTGATCTCTGGACTATAGGATATTTAGCAGCAATCCCTTACCTACACTCACTAGCTATCTGGGGTAAGCTGGATCCCCCTGCTTGTAAAAACCAAAAATATCGCCAGACCCCCAGAAAATTCTCTGGGGATCAAAATCAGGCTGAGTAGAAAACAGCTGCTCTTTGGTATTTTTCCTTAATGATACCACTGGAGAAATAATTCCTCCATTCCTAATTGCCGGAAAGAAATCCAAGCCATCTCCTGAAAGAGGACATTTTTGAATGCAATTTTACAGTTTTCTAAAGCAGTAGGGCTGTGCTGAAAGACAGGGAAGGAAAATAATTAAATAAAGCCCATTTTTCAGATACAGAAAATGAGACAGGAAATATACAATTTGCCGTAGGCACAAAGATGAGTCAGAGAGAACCAGTAAGAGATACATGAACTTTGATTTTGACATTTACAGAGAAGAAAAACAATTTTATCACTCTCCCTGTATTTTGTGATTTATAAGAAAGATATATTTGTCATTTTGATTTGCTGACCAAAATCTATTTCTCATCTAGATTTGGTCTTCCTCCATAGTTCTTGGTTAATAACTTCCCCCAATCTTTGGATTTTCTAAGTGTAGAGAATAATTAAGGTGTTTCTTGTAATATTAATGAGATGAATTTGGGGGAAGCACTGGAAGGGTAAGTACTGGTTGCTGGTTGAGCGATGTCACTTCTCTGGGTGGCCATACTGGAATGGCACAGGATGACAACAGATGACACAAAGTCCAAATGGAATGGAACAATGAGAAGCCTAGAGGAACTGTGCCCTATGCCTTCTGCTAGAAGGACAAGTCAGAGCTCAGCAGCCAGGACTCAAGGGCAGCCTTAGATTTATTAAGAGGCAAGTGAAAGGTAAAGTTCAAAGAAGGTGGGCAAGCTGGTTTGGAATGTGCATCCTTAAGGATGTGTGATCATCTGATTGAGTGACCAGGTTCTATTGTGTGTGGGGCTCCAGTGTTCTGCTAAGCAAAGCCTAACATCTCTTTTCTACCCTAACTTTCTCTTCATCTTCACAATTAAGGTATTTTAGCTCATCTTGCTAATCTAGCCATAGTATATACCTGTGTATTCCAGCAGAAACTGGTTTCAAAATATGTTTCTCACCGCATGACCATTGCCCCTGATGAGATGTCTTCTACCTGCCTGTGTGCCTATCTCATATGCAAGAACTCTGGCACTAAGACAACAGCATCAAGAATAATGAGGGCTGGGAATCCCACAGAGTGATCAGGACATTGGAACTTCTCATCCCAGAATTCCAGAAAGGGGGAGAGGGTTGCATAATGAATAAGCCTATGATATAATTGTGCCTATAAAAAAGCCTCCATAAAAATCCCCCAAAAGGAGGGTCTTCAGAAAGTTTCTGGTTTGGTGAACAAGATTTGAGAACGGTGTACCTGGAGATGACAGGGAAGTTTTCTGTACCTTTTCTCCATATCTTGCCCTATGTCGCTCTTCTTAATTCATATCTTTTATACTAAAATGATTATCTAGTGAATAATGGCTTCTCTGAGTTCTGTGAGCCACTTTAGCAAATTAGACAAACCTGAGAAGTGAGTCATTACTTACTAATTTATAATCAGTAAGTAAGACACACAGGTAACTACCAGGGCTTACAACTGGCACATAAAACCTAAAGAGGGAATCCTGGAACCTTCAGTCTGTAACTTGTTGATCAGAAGCACAGATCACATCCTAGGCCCGGGACTTGTGTTTTAAGAGGAGAAAGGTCTTGAGATACTGAGTCCCTTTCCTGTGGAATCTGCACCTGTCAGATAACATCAGAGGTGAGCTTAAATAAGTTGAATTTCTGGGTTTCCTTCTAATGACTTAAGAATTTCTTATGGTGTGGGGAAACCTCTATACTAAGTCACACTGAAAACTGGGTTCAAGAACCCCTTTCACACCCTTCTTCCTTAAAATCTGAATCTCAGTGAAAACAACAAAGGATATCTTCATTTTCCTGGGAAACTAATAAAACATCATTAGTTAAAATAACCTCTAGAATTTTTTCTAAAAACCCCACTGTACATCAAGCATATTAAAGTTGGGAGGAATCCCTTCTCCCCCCAAAGACTCCCAGAAGTTCTTTGAGTTGGGCACTGTTATCAAATGAGTGAAGGGTTAGAAGGGAGACAACTTGCCCAAGGTCATATGTTAAACAATGAACCAAGATTTCAATCCAGACCTGCTTGATTCTCAAGGCAGAGTGGTAACCTCCTGTTACCCCTGCCTCAAGATCTGGAAGATACTCAATCAGCCTCATTTAGGGTAAGAAAACTTGCAGTTCACCTCATCAGGGATATTGGCATGAGTACTGGGTACTTTACAACAGAGATGTCTAACCTTGAAACACCACCCAGCAGGGTTCATGTACACCCTAAACTGGTTGCCAGGAAAGTCAACAGAATATATTCTAGAGGTGATGCTAGACTTTAGTCCAGGATTCGACTCTACCCCCATCCCTTCCTCTGACTGCTCGTTGCAGAACACAGAGGGTAGTTTTTCTGCCCCAGCTCTCCAGAGCTACAGCTGCACTGGCATAACTGGGCTGCCATGTTTCTGGCATGGATCTTTAGTTCCTTCCTTTCACAAACACAATTGGACAGGGCATTGCTGTCAGGCTGATTTTTCCAACTAATTTTTTTTTAGAGCAGCTTTGCATTCACAGCAATATTGAACAAAAGGTGCCTCGATGCTTGCAGCCTACCCCATTCTTGACATCCCTACAAGAAGGGCAGGTGTGTCATGATTGAGCTTACAATGGCCCAAATTACACTTGGGTTTAATCTTAGTGTTGCCTTTATAATGATCATTATTTTAAGCACTTTGGGGAACTTTATTTGTTTTATAGATTAAAAAAAAAAGAACTTCTATGGAGCTGGGGTTGTATCTTTTAAAAGATTTTATTTTAACTAAAAGAAGAGCTTGGGAGGCAGGATCTGTTTTTCAATCTTTTCTCCTCAAACAGAAAAGTTTTGAGTTATTTGAATATGTGATAAGAAGCACATAACCCTCCTCATCCCCAGGATCACAGTTAAAACAACAAGCATAAAAACATACAATAAAATCCACTACTTTTGGCCACACAGGTGCCATGCGGAAAGCCTAAGTCAGAGAAATCAAATCGCTTTTCTGAGATCATACACTAAGAAATGTTGTAAAATCTTTCCATTTTCTAAATGGAAAGCCTCAGAAAGATTAAAAAGAACTTCTGCTTTCAATATATGCTGCATATATACAGTTCTGAGAGTTCAACCTGGTTTCCTTCTGCCAATATTTACTAAAACCCTACCATGAGCTCTTCAAAGAACCATGGTGCCTCAGACAAAGCTAGAATTCCCAGAGTTTGATTTTAGCACTGGATAGAGGCACTCAATACAGCAAAACCATCCCTACAATAGGAACAAAATCGCTGCCCTGCTTCCTGCCTCCCCGTGGCAGTTCCTCTCCCAGTCTCCTCCTAGTCACATGACACACCTATTGTCTGCTCATCTCATCCACTTCACCCAGAGCTCTCTCTCACACCACAAGTGCTTCCAAAGGTACAGACTGTCCTCTTAAGGGTCAAGCCCCTTCCACGTACAAGGCTGTACCCTACTCATCTCCATGGTACATGATGCTCTTACCAACTTTCTCTTCCTTGAAATTCGCTTTTCTTGGAATCCTAGTGACTTCCAGAGAGCACCCTTTCCCCATGTCCCCTCTACTTCTCTGATGCTCCTTCCCAGTCTCCTTTTTTATAATTAATCACTTGCTTTATGGACAACAACTCCACAAGGGTTTTGATGAGCTAAAGTAGCAGTCTACTGGGGGTGAGGAGAAAGGGTTGAGAAAGGCCAAGAAAGGACAATCAACAGCAGGTCTTACTGCACCTAGAGATACATGGAGAAAACAGTGTCTCTGCTCCTGTAAACCACAGAAAGTGGCCTCCTTCCTGATGTTTCCATTCAGCTTCAAAGCCCCAATGATTCCTTGTTTCCTACCAACTCTATTTAGAAAGACAAAGCCTGCTGAGTGAGGAAAGGCTATAGGTCTGGGTAGAAGGTTGTGTTTAAAGACCTGGACATATGAACCACCTTTATATTGTAAGAAGTTAGCTTTAAATGTGCACTTTCTAACATTAGGATCCCAGTTTCTGCCAGCCCTCAAGGGTTACAGGTTTCCTTCCAGTGACAGATTGCACAGCTATGTCTCCGAAGACATAAAATTCCTTCCAGTCATCCCAAAATTAGGCCCATAGATTTCCAGTTATAGAAGAGAGCCATTCTGGGTAATTCAGCAGATGTAGATTGTGTGCCTGAATTGATTTTGCATTAATTTCTCGTAGGCTATTTCCATGCTGTTTAAATACCTCTTTTTAAAGCTTTTGTGGTATTGTGTTTTAAAGCTGATTTGTTTCCACAGAAGAGAGGGCTCCAGGAGGCAGGGACTGTTTTTCCAAGCCTCCCCTCTGTAGGAAAGAGCTTTCAGCAGTGAGGAATTCTTGTGAACTGCTGTCTCCATGCAGGACTCTTGTATTCCTGTTCTGCTTCTTCTGTATGTGCCCTTTTGTGAGACAACCAGAGCTCAAGAGTCAACTGTCATGATCCTTGGAAGAACCACTGGGGCTAAGTGAGGTACCTATGGAGGATCTCAGGAGTTCTGATAAAGGCCTTTCACCCTGGGCTCTGGACTTTCCTGCCTGAACCCAGCGTTTTAGAAGCTATCAGATGAAGAGCAAAAATGAACTACAAACTCATCTGTTTTTCTGAGATAGAGAAAGAGCTGGCCTGAGGTCGAGTCCCAAGCATGATACAGAAGCTCGTCTATGTTGGAGGCTGAACACAAGGTACAAGAAAGAAATGAAGGAGAGATAGCCTAGCTGTAGTAGCAAAGGGTTGATTTGGAAGTAATGAATTACAGGACAATTTATTAATTAAAGAAAGGGGTGTATATAGAGAAGATGGGGCAAGGGTTGGGTGGATTTTAAAAGAAGGCAAATGGTGAGGGTACAATTAAATTTGTTAACATATTAGTTTTTGTGAGTTATTTGGGGGTAGGGGGATTGCTTACAAGTGGTTGCTATTTTTTTAAGGAGGGTTTTTTTTAGGTAAATATTTTGGAGGAGCAGTGGGCGCTATTATATTTTTAGAGGTATTTAGTGCTAGTTTTTTTAGTTCACCGGAGGCAATTAACTTAAGATGAAACTTGCTTTATTTTACAGCACGAGCCGGTTTGATTTGTGGTGGCATTTCACACGTCTTGTTTTCCACGCATGGACCTTCCTGCACACAAAGAAAGGAAGATGGAGTCAGCGGTGAGTAGCCCTCAGCAGCGCTGCCCCACTCATGGAGCGAGGAGTGATGGACTAGGCCCACAGTTGTGTTCCTTCACTGATGCATTGCTGTTGGCTGGGTTTGCATCAAAACTGAAAGTAAAGAGAATATTCAATTGCGATGAAAACTGAAGTTTCCGTGAACATGGAAAAAGACGTGACAACCAGAAGAATAATTCTGCAGGATAAAGAAAAATCAAACAATATGGAATGTGCGATGTTTGTGTGGGTGGTAGAGGACAAACACTGGAGTTGCATATCTGTTATCCTAATTTTAATATAGGGGAAGTCGCTGGGCTCAAGAATCATTTGACCTAAAACTCTCTGAAAGAAGTTAATTTTGTACAAAACTTTTCCTAGGGACTGCTCCTGTTTAGATTCCAGCGCCACCTAGAGGATAGAAATAGTTTCAGTTCACCGCTGAATCAAAGGACTCTTTCATCTCTATTATTTGTAGTTTTTCAAGCACTTATACTTTAATATCTAATTTGATATTCTGGTAATTATCTGTAAGATAGAAACATCTGTATTCATTATGCTGATAAAGAAATTAATCTTTCAGCCAGTTATTGTGCAAAGAATTTGATCAATTATACGAGCGTCTAAAAATGACATCCAGGAATTGATTCTTTTTTTAAGCAATTTTATTCAGGTATAATTTACATACTGTGAAATTCCCTAAACTTAAATGTACAACTCAATAGTTTTTGCTAATGCAGCTATTGTCATACTGCAGTCTTAGAACATTCCATTATCCCAGCAGAATCTGCTGTCTCTTCTACCATTATTCCCTTCTTTCCCCGACACAAGTGGTCATCAGTATGTTTTCTGCCTGCACAGACCTGCCTTTTTTGAGCATTCCATTTAGATGGAATCCTACAATAAGTACTTTCTTGCATGTGGTTTCTTTCATGTAACAGAATGTTTTGATATGTATCCATGTTATAGCATGTATCAGTATTTTTTAAACTAAATAGTCCTCCATTATATTAATAAACCATCTTTTATTTTTCCATTCACCAGCTGATAGACATTTGAGTCCTCTCTGGTTTTTTTCTATTATGAATATTTGTGTGAAATTGATCTTTCTAAGCAAGAAAATTTCTTTATTAAAAAAGGCAGTAAGTCAAATGTAAAGTTATCAAAACTATACATATTGGAGAGAAATATTAGAATAAATAAACTGGGGATGTCTGAAGGGAAGGCATCTGGATCCTTGTGAAGTCTGGGGAAATAAGTCAGGATTTGCTTTGGTGGCTTATTGGGCTTCAAACACAGTTCTAAGGAGCATTTTATTGTCAGGTCAGTAAAACATACAGAAGATGCAGATTTAGGTGACGTATCTGAGGTTGGGGGTCCCATCATAATTCTCATCAAGAAAATAAGGATGAAAGGATGCTTTTAAAAGTTAAAAATAAACTATGGGATCAGGTACATCTGAGCTCAAATCCAGACTCTGCCAATAAACAGAGGTTGGCCAATTTTCTCATCAGTATTCCGGGAGGCAGAGGGACCTGTCTCAGGGTTATAGTGAAGTCTCACTAAGATGGTGTGTGCCAAGTGCTTAGCACAGTCCTGGAGCACAGGGAATTCTATTATTTTTGCAGGATTGGATTGTACCCTAGATACCAAGAAGCAGTAACAGTGAGCTCTGTTTATTCCTGAGAGTATTTTACAATTTTTCATTGAATGATTTTAGCTTAAGAGTCTCGTAGACAGAGGTATAAATGTCCTCTAAAGGTGATACAGTGTTTGTGGAAGTGGTACCTCTTAAAAAAATAATGTTACTTATCACCCAGAATGCCATAGGCTGGTAGAAAGATTAATGCAAATCTGAAGAGAATGTTAGGACTTAAGGGGGATAAACACTGGAGCAATTAGCATGATAAGTTAGCAACTCGTTTTGCATATAAAAATGTTGTCTAGGACTCTACAGAGTTTTTCCTTATTTATGGAAGACAGTTAGAGGTCCTTGGGTTTAATCAAAATTTAATACCCCATGAGGGGAAATACAAAGATTACAAATTCTTGGTAATAGACAATATGTCAAGTGCAGTAATTGCTAGTTTTAAATAGTCCTTCTGCCTTCCCTTTTCTTGTCAACCTGAGCATCTGATTTGTAGTTAGGAAAATATGGCCAAGAACATATTAAGTCTCTGGGAAAACAAAACAAAGAAATACATATTCTGAAAATCGCCATTAACAGCATATTCTAAAGTACTTATAACAGGGAAATTTCCCCCAAGAAAAGTTGCAAGCTCTTTTTTCCTGTGAGGCAGGAGAGGTGAGTCTTTGAACAATTGCTCAAGCCTATGTATTCATGCTGCAATACATTTACCAGACTGAATAAACCATGTGTCCGAAATCTCTCTGTTGAGGAAAACCAGAATCTAAGGAAAAGTCTTGGGATATGCTTGTCAACTAGAGCACACAGCTCAGTTAGGCAAAAATTGAAACGCTGATGTCTAGAGTGTTCCATGATATTTAGGGGAAAACTAGATAGAGTTGACAAGGAGGGATAAGTGTATGTTTTGGAACATTAACATATTGACTCCAATTTTCGCAGCCTTGTAGCCTTAGCCTTCACATGTGTTTTGCAATTTTTCTATTAGAAGCATGGGTTTGGGGTGTCGACACCCAGCCAGTAGAATACAGCAGAGTGACCGTGAGCCAGTTCTAATTTAGTCTTTAGTAGGCATTTGTGTCTCTAGTTGCCCTCTTGTGTTTCTATTGTTGTTACAAGAAGAAAAGGTGTGGCCAGCCCACTAGTCCAACAGAGGACAGATATGTGAAGCAGTTGGGATGAGTGTGTAGAGGGGGCAAAGAAACATTCCAATGCCTATAAGTTGTTATCAGTCTTCTGGAACAATCAAATTGACATCAGACAGACTAGGAGGAGGAAGGACATACACACATAAGTATTAACACATACAAAGGAAGAATCTACATGCATGCACACACACAAACACATATATATTCTAAAAACAATGGGGACAAAATAAGGTTATGTGTGTATATATATATATATATATATATAATATGCTGAACTAATGAACAGCATAGTGTCTTGGAATTTCAAGGAGAGAGGAAGGAAACTCACATGACAATGAAAGAGTGACTCATATGAAGATGCTCTGTAATTAACCCTGCCACACACACAGAGATCTCTGATAGGTTATTTCTCATGAAAATCCTAATGCTGGGTAATACTCCCAATTTGAGTTTTCTGGGTAGTTAAGGGCATGAAAGCATGAGCCTACAGGGTTTCCATGAATTTAGCTCAAAATAATCCACATGCCAAAGTGACACATCTTGGAAAAGCTTGTTCTGAATATCTGGGGGCTGTCTGTCCTTTACACGTTCAGTCTAGATCAACCAAATAATCTCCACCAACACACAGATGCATAAGCAAGAGTACATTATTATCATTCTAAGTAACTGGATTTAAGATCTATTAAGCAGCATTCTGTGACAATAGGTTGTTAAAAGATGATTCTTTTATCAGATTAGTCAAAAGAGGCAGGCAGAAACTTAATCTAAGGACTCTCAGATCTTCATTCTCACATTTACCACAAAAGATAAAGAATGTTAAGATTTCTGTATAAACCTGAGCATAGTCTATATGTAAAATTGATAGTTGGATTATTTGGGAGTCAACAAAGCAATATAATTATCTCCTGGTTTGTGTTGAGTGGGGGTTGGGGAAGAAATGTGGTCTGATTTTTATTTAGATAATTAATTCTGACTTATGCAACCCACTCTAAAGAAATTCCTCCCTTTTCACACCCTACCTCATTAAATGATAGAAGACTGGGTGTGAGAACACCTGTCAGTTTGCTGTTTTTCCACTTGAAGTCCTCTTTGCAAATGTAACTGGATTTTGTGTTGTATTAATTCTCATTTTTCAACCTTTTAGCATAAATCAACAGTATCCTTCAGAGTTAGCACACTTAAAGTAGGAGGAGAAAGGGTATCAGAGCTGTAATAGGATCCCAGGGAACTGCTGATATCATTGAAGAGATACAGAAGTTGGGACCAAGTTTAGGACCAGGTCTGGGTTGGAATTCAAACCATCCCTAATTGCTAGTGAGGCCAGAATATCTAAATTGTTATCTCATATATCTTAGCTTCATCTTGGATAAATCAGGGCTCAGATTTCAGACTGAAATTCCAGAAGCCTGGATTAGGCATGAAGTTGGGGTGAGTGGCAGAAGTATTAAGTAAGAATCAATCTGAAATACCAAGTGAAAGAACAGGGCAGAAAGATAGTCAATTCAGGAAGAGGACTACCGAATCACACCCAGTATGTGACAGAGATGAGGAGAACTAGACACTGAGTTGATGATTTGACCCTTTTTGTGATTGGAGAGGTGCTGAAATGTTCTGGTTTTGCATGGCTTGGCCTTAAGCTAGTTCAGAATGAGAATTAAAGGAGAACAATAGTGGCCCAGGTCTGTCCATCATGAATAACATCAAAAATCTGTCCTATTTTCCAACATTCATTTCTGTTTCTGTTTGAACAAAGTAAATTTTGAAAAAAGAAATGTGGATTTTTTTGAATAAAAGAAAAGTTTGTGTGTGTGTGTGTGTGTGTGTGTGTGTGTGTGTTTAATCTACCTCTTGGACTGTTTTGAATTTATTCAATAGAAGATTTTCCTGGGACACAGGACTCTTAGTGTCTTTACTGGGAAAGTCACTGGATTTACAAATCAGAAAATGTCAGAACTTTTATAGGGTCAAAGATACAAAGAGGCAGAATTTAGGAATTCTAATTGTATAGTAATAAGATTGTTTATTTTGTATATTGTCAGACAACAGACATTATTCATTTCCCATTGTTAAGTAACAAATGACCACAAACTTAGTAGCTTCAGGAACTCTCATTTATTATCTCACATTTTCTGTGATTTACGGGTCTAGATATGCCTGAGCTGATCACACAAAGCTGTAGTTAAGGGGCAACTAATCCACATTTTCATATGAAGGTTGATGGGAAAAGAAAGTCATTTCAAATTCATTCAGGTTGTTCACAGAATTCATCTCCTTGCAACTTGAAAACTCATGACAGCATGCTTCTTTAAAATTAACAGCAGGAAAAGTGTCTCTGACTCAAGGATAACTCAGCCACCCTTTCCAGAGGTTTGAGTTGCTTTAATCGGGGTTGCCTAGGCCAATATCCCTTTTGAATAATTCATAGTTAACTGATCTTAATCATCACTGCAAAATCCTTCTTTGCTATGTTATTGAATCAAGACACAGTTCCCATCCACACCCAAAGGAAGAGGTTATGCAGGTTGTAAGCACATGGAATTGGGACTCATGGGTGCTTTCTACAAACCAGACAAACTGCTGGTTGCATTTGAGGCCATGTGTGTGATTGCAGAGAGCTGGCAGGTTGGCTAGTGTACAGTAGTTGAGAGATTTCAGCTTGACTCTGTTCCATTTGGTCTCATGTTCACATGGTCTCACACTTCAGTAGAATGACATTGGTGTCCATGGTAGCAGGAGAATGTGCAAGAGCTAGTCATGCTTATATCCTACTTGCTAATGTGTGGCCAAAGGCTTGAGCTTTTTTGGGAGAGAAAGACACATAAGTATGGCTATAGGGAGATGTGATCACTAGGGGTTGCTAGTGTAAAAATCTCACAGTGGCACTGGGAGAAACATCAAAGATCCTCTTATCCAGGCTTAGATGAAGGGTCATCTAAACCTTCCCATTTCTTGTAACAGAAAGTTACATGACACAGAGCAATAGTAGCTGCAGAGTCCTCCAGTGCAAAGGCCTGCAGGTCCCCAAGTTTCTTCGCAATGTCTGAGCTTCCTGAGTTTTTAAGTGACCCTGGATCTAAAGGACGGAGCTTCTTAATCATGACTGATATTGTTCTTCTCAGTACATTGGCAAGTCAGGTTGTAGAAATAGATTTGTTTGGTTTAAATATAAAAACACAAGAGGACTAAGTAGTTCCTTCTTGCCAGTTGTTCATGTCAGCAGGATACTAAGAATCTGAAATCAATACACCATGGTCCTCATGCCATCACGTCATTGTTGTTACTCATGGGGTGCTCAACAAGACACAAGGACTCCGATTAACATTCAAAGCTGCAGGTTTATTACTGGTGCACCAGGGTTCCCAAGCCAGTTAGGTAAGAGAGACCCCGAGCAGTCTCAGTTACAACCTTTTAAAGGGCAAAATCACCACAGCCTCCCCCCCATTGTGATGCAAGCAAGCAGGTGTAGGACACCTTCCCATAACTACAGGACATGTTCCCATGGTCTCATAGCTATGGGTTTCCAATAATGCTGACATCCATCATCTATCAGGAGGACAAGATAGTTGTCAGGAACAACCAGGAATAAGGGGAGGCAGAAAAAGGATGTTGGACCAGCCAGCCATGGCAGGTAATTTCCACTGAAGGCAGAGAGAGGACACTGGTCTTGAAATGGAAGTTTTAAACAAAATGGAGTTACTTTGGTCAGTCTTTTCCCAACAGTCATCACTCCTGGATAAGTGTTCATAGATTTCCTCAGCATCATGAATCAAACTGATAGTTATATGCCAATATAGGCAATGATCCTTATGCCAACTCCACATAAATCCCACTGAGATATCAGCATCAAGCTGGAATGAATAACAACATACAATTTAAATGAGGAATTCTGAACAATAACAATGAAGGTCAAAAAAACACAAAAGGCCTTCAACCAATAAGTCACAGGTCTGCTTCACCTGTGCATAGCAGTTGCCACTCAAAATCCAGTTTAACAAAGGGTTTATTTAGCAAGGAAAGTTAACCAAGAAAACCACTAAAAAGGAAAGTTAACCAAGAAAATGAAAAGTTTCTTTTTAAAGTCACAAATGGCCAGTTATCTTACTCCAGTCACCCTTTAGCCCAACAATCCTAAACACAGTCCAAATGATGCCCCTTTGTCCTCCAAGCCTCAGAGGTATGCACTTTCGCAAAGTCCAGTCCTTTCTTGGGCATCTTCTCTTTCCTTCTTTTCTCTCCAGTGTTCCACGCTGCTCCACTTCTTCAAGGTGCTCCAAACTTCTTCCATAATTACTGATGCACAAGTCAGCTTTCCAAATTCCTGGCCATCTCCAGGTACCAGCTTTCCATATCACCTTGCTGCAACACCACAATCTACACGCTGGCCACTCTTTAGCGGGACACCATGACTCCTTGTCATCACCAGTTTACTCTTCCAGAGATCTTCTGTCCAGCCTGGTCACTCAGGCTACTCTTTACCTACCTGCCATTTTCTTCTCTCTATTCCCCAAAAGTTCTGTGTCTCTAATCTCTGCTCCTTGCCTTTTCATCCTCCTGCTTCTAGTCCACGCCCCTCTTCCAACTCCCTCTACTGGCAGTTTAACTGCCACCCCCAAAGGGAGAGGGGCTAACTGCCACCACCCAAAGGAGGCAGTTAACTGCCACAACCAAAGGGTGGGGGAGAGACACCCAGTTTCAAAAATTGCTATAAAGTTTCTGAATAAATGAAGGAGAGGCATATTTGATGACAATGCAGGAGAAGGAAACATGTTGAGGTATTTCTTGTTCTTTATCACCTGGATTCAGTAAAAAGATAGAAAAAAATAAATGCATTTTTAGCAATCAATGCTATAAATTGTCTTCAGAAAACTTGGCTTTCACATAATTTATTTTTTTGCGATGTGAGTATTGATTCCTATAATTGGAGTTTGTGAACATAATACGTCTCTTTTCACAACCTCCTTACTGCATGGTATGTTGTAGTTAAAGTAATCTCAGGTAGAATCTCCCACCCCTGAAAGTAATTGTCAGCACACAAGCACACAAGAAGTCATGGTTGTTCTTTAAAGTTCAGGAAAGATGGTCTTATGCATTGCTGAAGGCTCCAATATGCTGAGAATAGGGGTCTACCTTGTCAGTCTGAGGTAAGACTTGATAGTGGGCCATCAGATCAGTCAACGTAATCCTCTTTTGAGTGTTGGTCACAGGGTTTAACTGAACTCTAGGTTTGAGGCAGCACTCTAACAGTATTACAAAGCATGATCTCTGCGACCATGTATCAGGAACACCATATATTAATGAAATACTTGTTTCTTTTAAATATAGCAGTTATTCTTATAAAATTTGATACATTAAAGACACAGCTAACATCTTTTCTCTGACAGCCCTCCATTTGCAGTTTCATTCCCAGAGGGAATCCATAATTCTCGGTGTATCTTCATACAAGTTTTTCTAAGCATTATGTACTTAGTTATGTGTTTTGAGACTTTTATAATATAAAGGCTTCATATAGCCATGCTATCCCAAAAGAAGTCTTTTAAGATGATAAAGTGATGGGAGAAACTTCGGATATACAATTATGTAAAAAATATAAGTGTAAATATAAAATATAAATGTACAATCAATTAATAAGAATAAAGAAAAAATAAACACAGCAGTGATAGTGGGGGGGAGGAAGTCTTTTAATATCCCCAACAATTTATTATGAAAAGTTTCAAGCATATGGAATATATAAGACTAATATATATAATATATAAGAATAATATATGTAAATATGATAACACATACAAGGAATTACACCATGCACAATGTTCCTTCTCTGAAGATCCAATAAGAATCTTTAGTGTGACTTAGAGAAATGGGTCCTTTGAAGATCAATTTAGTCTCTTAAAAGAACGTTGCCTGGATCTACCGAGTTTCATATTTTTAGTCCAGTCTATTCTGTCTGGCATGTTGAATTTTTTTTTTTAAATCAAGGTCTTTGTTAATCATGGGCTTTGCACCTTCAGATACTGCAAGTTTACTTTGAGACCTATTTTTACAACTTGATTTCTAGAGTAGTTTTATTTTGTCCAGTCTACTTGGTAACTTTCCCCAACTGAGGCACTTAGTGCTTGAAAAAGGCAGTCTTTCTCTTGTGTCTGATCTTTGCGTATCAGCATTCTCTGCCCCATCGCTACTGATCATTGCCGGCTGTGTTCTCCATAATCATTAATTCTGGTCATGTGCAGATCAAATTTTTGATGTAAGGAGTTATTACTTAATAGAAAGCACACTGGAAAAAAAAATCAAGCTTTAAACAATGCCAGCAAGAAGTCAGTGGGTAACTGTTTCACATCAGCATCATGCAAGCTTCAGGGGCTTTGACAGCTCCTGCCCATGAAGTGTAAAGACAGCTTTGCAGAATCACAGACATAACTGGGTTTACTGTCTTGAAACTTGATACTAAAATATTCTTTTCTGAAATTTCTATTAATGACACTCTTCAAAAATATTTACTTTCTTCTACAAAGTAACACAATATTTCAGCGTGAAGTTTAAAGTAGAATAACTTTTAAAGATAAAATTGATTGTACTATTTAACTTTTAAGACCTCCTGTTAACTAAATATTTGCATTTATATAGTTTTAATTATCTTTGTTTCCCTTCTAGTCTCTGGGTACTCAGATGCCCTTCACAGATAAGCCTCCAGTGCTTCATTCTTTCAAGGTTGGGTTGATAGATAAAATCAGAGTGACCAATTAAATTTGAATCACAGATAAACAATGTGCTATTTGAAGGATATACACCTGAGTCATCTGACTGAGAAGGTTAGGGCTTTTCTGTGACTCCAGTTGCTATCCTAAATTGCCACTTGCAACCAGGCAACATGTTTCAGTTAGTAAGGAACCGAATGTGGTCAATGACATCAGTCTGAAGGTTTATGATGTGAGTTAGCTGTTATGGTCTCATAGTTACGAGCATGAGCCACTTGGTTTCTATAGTAGCTGTCCAAGAATATTTGCTTATGTTTTTCTTATGGATGTTCATGATGCCCCAGGTGATTTACATAATTTAGGCAGAAAAAGGATTTGTGCACGCCAAATTGTGATAGTTTGCACAGGGGACCAGAGGACTCCGAGTCAGATGGTGTCAGAGGAGGGTGGCATGTTCTTCACACTCTGATGATTACCACAGATTATCAGTCTGGGAACGGAAGTTAGGAATGGAGATCAAGAAATCGGTCCTTTTGGATTACAACTCTAGAAGATTTTATGACTTTATGCAGACGGACTGAAAGACCTCATTGCAAAAGCCATTTTGACTAAAGTGTAGCTAAAAAATCCAATGCTGTTCTGTTACTATACTTTAAGAAAGATTTGAGAAAGTGGAAGAACCAAGAAGGCCAGCTCAGGTGACCCAAGGGTGGGTGGTGGGCGTTGCAGTGGGGATATTTTGACTCATCTCAAGAGAAAAGAATTATCAAAACTTCGAGGAATAATTGAAGTTATTTTGAATTTGAAAGTAAGCATTTTAGGACAAATAAAAGGAACTTCAATTTTGTACTTGTGGAAACTAATCCCTAAATTTGAATAGGTTTATATTAATTCATGGGTAACAAATCCACAATAAATTATTGGAAGCTAGCATGTATGAGGATGGAGGATGATAACCATAATCTCTTACAGTGCTTCAATTATTGGTCTATTTAAAATAAAGAGGATAAATAGGATGAGAAAAGGTCTAGACCAAGATATTTTCTTGGTTATCACTTAAATTAAGCTACTATTGGCAAATATTGCCTTTATTTATTCCAGGGTCAGTGATTTCCACTTAGTGACTTGCTTTGTTGGCACCTGAGTTTATTTGCTAATTATGTCACATGCAGTTTACATATTCCGTAAACATTAAATTCCAGTTATACGTGCCATCCAGCTAAGAGGGTAGATTCATCTGTTCTCACCTCTTTCTTAGTCAGTATATTCAGCAACATTTACTGAGCTTTTACTGTGGGCAAAAATTATACTGGGTAATGGGAGAGAAAAATAGATAAAATTAAATTAATAACTGTCTACTGAGCTCAGTTGAGTGAATTATACAATAGCTCACTGTCTTTTTTGAGGTGAGTTATCTATGACTATTTTACAGCAGTCATGCATTAATGTAATTATAAAACCTCTGAAAACTATCAAGAATACATTATTTTATGGTTATCTGCCATTTAAAAGTATTCAATATTTTAGTTTGCATTCCATTAATACAGATTATGAAGAAAAGATGTTTAATCTGTAACAAACAAACCTGTTGTGCATTGACTGAAATATACTAGTTATACTGAATTGTTAACTGCCTCCTCAAATGACTGTTAAGAAACAATTCACAAATGTTAGTTCTGTTAGCTCTGAAGATGATACTGGGCATTGTAATTACATTATTTTGGTCAGAGAGCTGTTATTCTAAGTTATGTACTATGTTCTGTAATTGAGAATCTGTTCACCAAATTGTACTTCTTAGTGATTTCATGGACATTTTTATAGGGGATATGTTCTGTGCATAGTGAATAATTTCATATCATCAAAAATGTTATTTTTTTAGGATAAGCATGTCCTATATTTGACAGTAAATATGCCTGAGCAATAGATATACTATATAGGCATGTTTTGTTAAATTTAAAACAAAAGAGGTACAAAATTTTACTGTGAAAACTAAAAAAACTGTTAAATGAAGACCCACAATAAATGGAGAGATACTCCTGGTTCATAGATCGGAAGATTTAATATTATCAAGATGGCAGTACTTTCTAAATCAATCTACAGACTCAGTACAATACATATCAGAATACCAGTTGATTCTTAGGAGAAACTGACAGGATGTTTTTAAAATTCATATGGGAATTTAAGGAATGCAAAATAGCTGAGACAATCACCAGAACAGAGGACATATTTTCCAATTATAAAGCTTACTATAAAACAAAAGTAGTCATGACAATGTGCTATTGACATAAGGATAGATGTAGATCAATGGACTAGAGTTGAAATTTCAGAAATAAACCTATACTCAGTAGCTTTGGTAGTTAGTTTTTGACAAGGCTGTGAAGACCATTCAATGGGAAAAGACTAATCTTCTCAATGAATTGTGTTGAGACAACAGGACAGTCACATGCAAAGGAGTGAAGTTAGACCCTTATATCTTACCATATACAAATGCTAACTCAAATGTATCAAAAATAAATGAGTTAAAATTACAAAACTCTTAGGAAAATAAACATTGATGGTAAATCGTTTTGACCACTGACTTGGAAATATATTCAGATAAGACAACAACAGAAAGAAAAATTGGACTTCATTAAAATTAGAAACTTTACACAAAAAAGATGAAAATTGAAAAGAAAAACCATAAACTAGGAGAAAATATTTGCAAATCATATGTCAGGCATGGAATATAACTCCCATAACTCAATAATAAAATGACATACCATTGAAAAGATGGTCAAAAGATCTGAGTGACATTTATCCAAGGAAGATGTGCCACTGGCTTAGGAGTCCATGCAAAGATGCTTCACATTATTAATCATTAGGAAAATGCAAAGGAAAACCTCGGTAAGATACTACTTCACACCTACGAGGATAACTATAACAAAAACATAAGTAACACGTGTAGATGATGTCATCCAACCTTCATACACACTGATGGGATCTTACAATGCTACATTTTACAGTTCTTCAGAAAGTTACCATTTGAATTACACATATATCTAGGTGGGATATATCTAAGAGAAATGAAAACATGTCTACCAAAAACTTGTACACACTTGCAGCATTACTCATAACAGTTAAAATATGTAAACAGCCCAAATATTTATCAAAGCATGAATGGGAGAATAAAACTGACTATATTCATATAATGAAATATTTTTTATTTAATTTTTTTCTTGCATCACTGCAGTCCCCATACTTCCCCAGGTAACTTATTACCCATGACCCATCACCATATTCCCTTGTGTTCTTCCCTCCCTTCCTTTGCTCCCACTCTCCTCCTCCTTTGCTGTTTGTTTTCAGTCATAAAAGTGAATGAAGTAATGAAACCTGCTGTAACATGGGTGAACCTCAGAAACATCTTAAAAAGAGCCAGTTGTAAAAGACTAGATGGTTCTATCTCTATGATATATCCAGAATATACATCTTTCTGAAAACAAAGTGGGTTACTGGTGCCTCAGGCCAGGATGGATGGTAGACTCTTGGGGAGAGTAGCTAAAGGTATGGTTTCTTCTTTGAAGTGATGATGATAATATTGTTGTGATGTTTGCACATGTCTATGAGTATCAGATAATCATCCCATCTCCTTGCCAATTGTCAGGGCAGGCATCAGGCTAACCAATCTGCATAGATTCTTTATTAGCTTTAGCAGTTACACAGAATCACCAAGCAGGCCAGGACCAGGGGGACCAGGAGGCAGGTGAGTCTCCAATTCCCCCAGGAATCTTTATGCTCTTTCTCTGGGCTATCTCTCTGGCATTCTCTCTTATTTTTTCATTCTTGTGGGCATGCTCTCTGTACCCACTTATCCCCACTCTCCTAGGCCCAGGTGTGCAGACATTCTCACACCCATTGGGCCACACAATCATGGGGAAGATGCGATACCACAGAAGTTTCTAGCTGCATGCCAATGGGGGAAAAAGCCTGACTAACTCACCCTCCAATGAGTATACTAAAAGCTTTTGAATGATTCAGTCCTAGCAGTTAAATTGTATGTATACGTGTTACATATCAATAAAGCAGTTAAGGAATAAAATATTCTTTGTTATGAAAAATCGAATTTAACTGGAACCCTCTATTGTCATCAGCTAAATGTTTAGGAGAAAGTGCTAATTACCTACTTAATGGTTGCTAGGTTCCCTTTTAGCCATAATGCTTATTTTTCTGTTTCTCTGGCTCAAAGGGACTACTTCATGTTCCCCCCTCATCAGATTTGTCATCTTGGTCAGGACAAGTTGTTCTCTAACACCTCACGCAGGGTGGAATTCTAGCCTATGTCCTGCTATTATAGAATTAAATTCCTTTTTCTCACTAACATTTTGCAGCTTTCAAAAGTTTGAACAAGGCTATATTGTGTTTTCTTTCAATTTGGGGGAATATTATTTCTTTAAGGGCACATTACTATGAGGTTAAGAAAAAATTTTTGATTTCCTCTTTTTCTTTTAACTCAGAACCTCTAAATATTCCTGGATATTGGCATCACCTGATGGAGATTTAAAAAGTTCATATGGTTAGATATTCCCTAACACTGTCCTTGTTTATATTTGCATACTTAATGCACATTATGTATTATACAGTTCACATCTCAAATTGCCCTCCCACCCAACCAAAGGAGATGGTGAATGATAGTTGTTCTCTTGACTTTAGCTAAGTAGTACTCCCAATCACAAGCTACTTTGGCAGGTACAACATCTTGAGCAGATCTGATCAGCAGAGCTTCCACACTTGGCATGCAGCACAAACACACTCTGGCAAACACTCTTCAATTCCCAGTGGGCTCGTTTCTCAGCCTTTTGGCTAAGATCAAGTGTAATATTAGTTCCCAGTGGGTAAGATTGTAACTGAACCTCTGTGGAATCTGGGCATAGCTTTGTTGGGGTCTTAGCACACTGTCTACATGTGTTCTGCTACTTGCCCACCTCAAACCCCAGTGAGGCTGGCTCCCTCCTTCAACAGACCCACCAAAATGTCCTAACTAGAGTATATCTTGGGTCTAGGTTTTTCTCCTTTTATATATGACTTTAGGATTCAAAAATGAGTCAATCAAGGTGAACAATGGGAAGTGGTTCACCTGTTGTGAACCCCAGGTGCCCATCCTCAGTGTGTTGACTTCAGCCTCCACTGAAGTGGAGACAACTCCATCTACCCCAGAACTTTAAATCGCCCAGCTTCCACAGGTGAGCAATGGCCAGGTGCTGGCATCAATAAGATTCCCAAAGAAATTCACAGCACAGGACTGAAAAGACACAGCTGCAAAAAGGGGACACATTATAACAGTAATAATAAGTAAGAGAAAATCTGAGATCTACTACCTGCCAAAAAACATTCCTGGAGAATACTATCAAGTAAACACAAACACAAAAGGAACGGAAGCAAAGAAGCAAACCACTACAGCAATACAAGCACAAGATAGAAGTAATCACAACCTTGTAAAGTACTCTAATAATCATGCCATCCAACACAAGTGCTACAGTGGCCCATTGCATAGATCAAATCAAAAAACAAAAGCAGGAAGAAGGAAAACTACAAATGTCCAATCAAACCCTTCAAGAACTAATTCTTCACTGAAGGAGAGGCAATCCCCAGAACCCAATAATGAGGACTTAAGAAAAATGCTATGTCTGTCACAGAAGGAATTCAAACTCAGGATGACAAGGCATTCAAAGAGTTAAGAGCTCAAACTCAACAAGACAAAATTGTACTAAGAGTTAGAAATATACAAGGATGAATGCATTAAAAATGATAACATAATTGAAGAACTGAAGAAAGAGAATGAATCCCTAAGAAAGAGGCAGATAGAAACCCAAGATATAGAAAGAGCACTAGAGGAGATTAAAAACACAAGAAAAATCCATGAAAATAGATTGGAAGTAGTAGAAGAATGGATTGGTAATCGTGAAGGCACTGAAATTAAAAGGTCAACCAAAGATAAAGAAAGAGAAATACAAAGGAAGTCTACTGAAGAGAAACTCAGAGATCTTTCAGATTCCTTAAAGAAAGGTGATATAAGAGTAATCGGAACCCCAGAAGGAGAAGAGAGTGTCAGGGGGACTGAAATTCTATTTAAGGAAATAACAGGGGAAAATTTCCCTAGCCTGAAAAGAGAATTGAAAACAGATATATAGGAAGCCAGAAAAACACCAAACTACTTTAATGAAAGAAGAAAACATAGCAAGACATGTAACTGTAAAACTTCCAAGAGTCCAAGATAAGAAAAAAATGATGAAACTGACTAGAGAAAGAAAACAGATAACATACAAGGGAAAACCTATCAGACTGACCTCAGACTTCTCTGAAGAGATACTTCAGGCAATAAGAGACTGAAGCCACATAGTCAAAAGCTCCAGGAAAATAAATGCCAGTCAAGAATACTCTACCCTGTGAAGATCTCCTTCCTTTATGATGCAACAAAAAGAATCTTTATTCACAAAGTCAGCAGAAATTGCCACCACTAAACTCCCACTCCAAGAAATACTACAAGAAGCCTTAAGACCAAAGAACTTCAAAATGACCACCAAAACATCAACTTCAGACTTTCAAGTATCAATAATCGCTCTTAATGTTAACTGTTGAAATGAAACTGGGTGCCCCGACTGCATCCTTGGGTTGTGGCAGTTGGCCCCTCTCCTTGCTCCTCCCCCTTGGGCTTGTAGCAGTTAGACCCTTGAGTAGTGGCAGTTGGTCCCGCCCCTGCCACACCCTGTGGCAGTGGAGTGGCAGTTTAAAAATGAGGAGAGGAAGCAGCTGGGGGGGATTTTAGCAGGAGGATTGGAGAGTGGAGTTTGAGACCAAGTGAATATCTAAGAGTGGAGAGATTTTGGCACCTGGAGAAAGACTCAGGAGCAGAGCCTTCAAGGCACTTCAGCATCGGGCCCTGAAGGGAGAAGCTGCTGAGTGAAGGTGGAGGAGAGATGACCCAGAGGAAGTGCTGAGCCAAGGAGCAACACAAAGAGACCCTCGAGTACCTACCTCTGAGGTTTGGGGGCAGAGGGCATCTTCGACTGTGTTTAGGACTGTTAGACCAAAGGGTGACTAGAGTAAGATAACTGGCCATTTGTGGCCTTAAAATAATCTTTTCATTTCTTGATTAATTTTCCTTGTTAATAAAATCCCTTGTTAAACGACAATTTGAGTGGCAACTGCTAGGCGTGGGTGATACAGACCTGTGGGCTTCGTGGGTTGGAGGGCTCTTGCCTGAAATCTGAAATCTTTTGGAGACCCGATTTCACAAACTCATCCATTAAAAGACATAGTGTAACAAACTGGATCCAAAAACAGAACCTAACATTCTGCTGCCTCCAGGAAACACATCTGAACACATCTGAACTCCAAAGATAAGCACAAAGTAAAAGTTTGGAAAACAATCCTTCAAGTAAATGGCCCCCCAAAGAAGGTAGGGGCAGCCATCCTTATAACAGATAAAGCAGATTTCAAATTATGAAAAGTGACAAAGGACAAGGAAGGGCATTACATAATGATAAAGGGGTTGATCCATGAGAAAGACATTACAATTATTAACATATATTCACCAAATGAGGGAGCACCAAAATTCACAAGACAACTACTAAAGGAACTGAAAGCAAACACTGGTGAAAATACATATGTGATAGGAGACTTTAACACTCCACTTTCATCAAAGAACAGATCAATGAAACAGAAACTACATAAGGACACTGAAACCTTAAAGGAAGATCTAGACCAAATAGACCTAATAGATACTTATCAGACACTGAACCCTCAAGGAAAAAACAAACTTTCTTCTCAAATGCACATGAATCATTATTCATAATCAAATATATATTGGGTCATAAAGCAAACATGAATAAATACACAAAAATTAAAATAATACCAACCTTTTTGTCTGACTGTAAAAGTATCAAACTGGAAATCAACAACAAAAAGAAAATAAAGAAAGTGTACACTACATGGAGACTGAACATGTTACTGGAAGACCAATGGGTAAATGAGAAAATCAAAGAAGAAACTTCGATTACATGGAAACAAATGACAAAGATGATACAACATTCCAAAATGTATGGGACTCAGCAAAAGCAGTATTAAGAGGAAGGTTCATAGCAATACAGCCTCATCAAAAAGCAAAAAACAAATCAAAGAAATAACTTAATCTCCCAACTCAAGGAACTAGAAAAGGAACAGCAACAAAACCCCCAAACCCAACAGAAGACAAGAAATAATAAAAATAAAGACAAAATAAATAATCTAGATATCAAAAAGACAGTCCAGAAGATCAACAAAGTCAAAAGTTGGTTCTTTGGAAAAATAGGCAAAATTGATAACCCCCTAGCAAGATTCACAAAGAAAAGGGAGAAAACTCAAATAAATAGAATTACAAATGAAAGAGAAGTTACAACTAACAAAACAGAAATCCAAAGGATAATATAGACTGCTATGAGCATCTTAATGCAAAAAAAAATGCAACAACTTGGATGAAATGGATAAATTCTCAGAGCTATACAGCCACACCCCAAGTTGAAGAAGAAATAGAGGAGTTAAACAGGACAAACACTAACAGTAAATTTGAAGCAGTCATCAAAACTCTCCCTAACAACAAGAGCCCAGGACCAGATGGTTTCACAAACAAATTCTACCAAACATTCAAAGACAAAATAACACCCGCATTACTAAAACTATTCTCAAAAATTGAGAAAGAAGAAAAACTTCCAAATGCTTTCTATGAAGAAAACATTACAGTGATACCAAAGCCAAAGATAACACAAAGAAAGAAAACTATAGGCCAATCTCCCTAATGAACACAGATGCAAAAATTCTAAATAAAATACTGGCAAATCAAATTCAGCAATGTATTAACTGGATTATTCACTACAACCCAAGTGGGATTCATCCCCAGAGTGCAGGAATGGCTCAACATCTGAATATCAATCAATATAATCCATCACATCAACAAGGAGAAATCCAAAAGCCATATGATCATATCAATAGGTATAGAAAAAGCATTTGACAAAGTCCAGCATGACAAAAGTTCTTGAAAAATCAGAATAAATGGAACATACCTCAATGTAATTAAAGCCGTCTATGACAAACTAACAGCAAACATTCTCACTGGGGAAAAGCTAAAATCATTTCAATTAAGCCCTGGAACTAGGCAAGGATGCCCTCCCTTACCACTTTTTCAACATAGTACTGGAGGTTCTAACTAGGGCAATATGACAAAAGAAAGACATAAAAGGAATAAAAATAACTGCATATCCACTAAGAAAAAGACACACTTGATCAAGCCCCCTTAGAGATGCTAAGACCAATGTGAACTGGGTCACCTCCTCATATGTCTGGACCTCAGTCTTGTGGGTCCCCTGATTTGGGTACAACCTTTAAAAACCCTGTCTTCCCTTTGTTCCTCTAGCCCTGGAATAGTAGCTTTTTTCCTGCAGATACCATTTCCATGTGTTTCACAATTCCTATTGGGCCTTTTCATTTCTCCAAGGATTACTTTCCTAATTACTATGTTAAATGCTCTTCATTAAAACAGTCAATGTACTTTCTTCTTTCTGATTAGCCAGGTTCAACCAGAGAAATTCAAACCAGTAAGAGATCAATATAAAGACATGTACAGCAAGGAACTGGCTCATTCACTGTGGGAATTCACAAGGTAAGTGAAATCTGTAAGAGAAGCATCAGCAATTGCAGGTTGGAATGCTAAGCACCAACTGAAGCTTCTCACTGTGGGAAGAATTTCTTCTTGGGGAAACCCTCAGTTCTTCATTGAAGAACTTGCAAGTGGTTGAATCAAGCCTCTTAGACTTTAGGATAATCTCACTTAAAGTCAACTGATGATGAACTTCAATCACTTCCATAAAATACTTTCGCAGCCATACCCAGATGAGCATTTGGTGAACTGAAGTTAACAGTCATGTTGTGTTGATATATAAACCCCAAAATCACAGCCTACCTCTCAGTTCCCCAAGGCTGTGACAGACTCACTGTAACTAGCATCATACTGTCAGGGCATGGAAATCCATTATTCCCCATATGGCACCACCATCTTCCCTTGAGATTTTAATCCTCTGAAATTCTCTTTTTCTTCTTTTTCTACTTGTTGTCTGTCTCCTTTCCCTCTGTATGGGTTGATCTGTTTAAGTCATTACAGTGTCCTCACAGTTCAGAGTCGTCCTTAAGATATTGTAGAACTTTGTTAAATATTTGATGAGTAAATACAAGAGTATAAAAACACACATAGTAAAAACCTGAAAATCACTTCAAACCATGTCTATGAATCATAACATATAATGTGAACCTCGTAAGTATGCTTTGTGAGTCAAGGTGCTAAAAGAGTTCAAGGTGTGAAAGAATTGTCCAGATGGACAAGAGATGACCTTAGTTAACAACTAAGGAGATGAAAAATCTCTGTAATTTCAGTGAGAGTAACCAACAGATTCATAGGTTAAAATGTAGAGAGTAGTTGTGATATATGAAATTAGGTAGTTAGACATATTTTAAAAGTTTTTCAAAAATTCTCTCCAGACTGAACATTCATTGTGTTATCACTTCCAGTGGCAAACCAACAAGCATATTGTTCATTTCTTATAGATCATCTTCACAGGTTTTCCACAGCAATTTCTTTCTAATATGGAATGGGGCTGCATGCGTATTAAGTGGTAAAAAAAATACTTGTGTAGTAAAAGAGACTGAAGTTTAGAGTATTTATGTTATTTGCCCAAAGGCACCCCCAGTAAAATATTGATAGCACTGGAGTTTTAATCCAGGGCTGATTCACTGGAGCTAGAAGGAATTGTGCTAGCAGAAATAAGCCAGGGAAAACAAAACAAAACAGAGAGAACTACAGCATGATCCCCTTTACATATGTAGATATATATATCATTTAAATATATATACACATATGTATGGAAAACAAACCAAAGGACAAGAAAAAGTAAAACTAAAAAGCTGACAACAGAACTACACAGCAAGGGAGGGGGAGGGAGGGGGAAATCGGGAGGGATGAGTACTAGGGTTCATGGTGACAGTTCAAGAGTGACATGGTGGGAGAAGCTTTGGGTATACAATGTTGAAATGCACACACATATGTAATCAATAAAAATAACAGCAACAACAAGAAGAAGAAACAATACTGACTTTATCTAAATAATCTTAGTAAATAGATCTTGTTTTCCTTCAGAGTCATCATTGCATATGTATTCCAAGCTTTTCCTAAACAGTTTTAGGATAAGATCCAGTTATCACACAGATGATTGGAATTTGTGGACTGGAATTTGATTTGGGCATAGAGGAGGTCAGGAAGGTCAGGGAAGCACTGATACCTGCAGGCTGTTCCTTGAACCTGGAAAGTGCAGGAGAGTAAAAGAGAGACCAAGCAGCTCAGAGGGGGCATAACTCAGACTTAAACACCTACCAGAGCTGTTTCTCTTTCTCTCTTCCATTATTTAGCTTTATCCAAGCTATTGAATCTCTTTGCTCCATTAAATGTGAACTGAATAACAAAATAGCTGCTGCTCTTTTCTGTCACGAGCTGCCTGGAATTGCCAAGCCCAAAACAACGATGCTGAAGTAATTCTGAAGCTATTTCTGTTCGGGGGAACATGCTTTATATTCATATGACCCTTTACAATTTTCCGAGCACTTTTCTTAATGACTTATGTATTTATTCCTTATTACAAGTCCTCAACAGCCCAACCATAAATGTGATCTTTAATGGTCATTCAATAATATTAGCTGTATTTGGTTCCTCCAAATAGTCATTCCTAAGTGAAAATCCCTGGTGAGATCAATTCAGGCAATGGCAATCTTCTACCAGCACTAATGCCATGAAGGGAATGAAAGTGTTGCCCCTGGGTCTGTGTCTGTTGCAAGGGAGGGACCATGCTGTCCCAGGGCCAGATGCCACAGGACTCTCTTCATGGTCCACCAGACCCTTATTCCACAGAGAATACAGAACCCTTTGGGGGCCCTCAAATAATCTGGGCACTTCAAAATAAAAGGAATGAGTAGTTATGATGAAAATTATGTCTTGTAGTCGTTGGCTTCTCTGCTGAGATTATCAATTGTGGAAATACAGAACTCAGGTAGGTTGATTACTTATTATTTATATTTATTTACTATTATTCATTATTTGGGTTGATTATTTCTTATTTCTGTACCCTATCAGGGAAGCCAACTGTCACGGTCACTGAAGCAGTTTGCAGCGTTAGGATTTTTGTGCAGCTTGCGTGGGGTGGGGAGTAGCTGCAGGAAACAGGTGTCAGTTTTTTCAAAAGTGATAGCTGAATGTGGTTATTGTAGAACTTCAAATATAACGCTTACACACATACATCTTTATAGTGAGATATTTAAAACTGCATTGCTAGAAATAATACCAGCTATGTAAATAAAACTTTCTCAAACAAAATATTTGTGACTAAATTATAGTCAACATATTACAAATCAAAGAATGCATGACAATACAGAAAACTGCTGGCCTTCTGGAAAAAGGAGAAAATAAATGGGATACAAAAATGAAATTTAGTAGATTACAGGGGAGGGAATTGTAAAGGGTCTTGGGCTAAGGAGTGTCATTTACTCAGTCCTGTGTATTAGAAGTCAAAAACTAAAGTCAAAGAGGAAAAAATTTATAAAAGCATCCTCATGTTGAAATGAGAGGGTATATGGAAGAATGGCAGTAAAGGAAAGGTAGCCTCCAATGATACCTCAAACCAGTTTCAAAGGAAAGAGGAGTTATGACACAAAGTTGGCTTGTTGTAGGCCAAAAGGAATTGGTGAGATGAGGGGAGGATTATTAAAATGCCAGATTTGGCTTCTACTCTGGTATTCCCATATCCTTTTTTCGAGAGAGTGTATTGATGTGCAAATTTCTTATAAATGAAGAATTATAAAAACCAGATTCAAAAAAGTCTATTTTTATTTATTTGTTTAATTTTACATCATTGTCTACCCTGGGTTCTCTCACCACCTTATCACCCATGAACCATCATCTTAATCTTTTGTCCCATCCCACCTCTGATTTTCTTTCCTTCCCCCTCTTGCTCTATGCCTCAGCTCTGCTGACAGTTTTAAATTTTTCTTGTCCATTTGTTTTCCCTATATCCCTTGTATAAGTGAGACCATCCAGTATTTCTCTTTTTCTTTCTAGCTTATTTCTGCTGGCATGATTCCTTCTAGCTCCATCTATATTGCTGCAAATAACATAAATTTATCTTTTTTGATTGATGAATAATATTTCATTGTGTACATAGACCACAAATTTCTGATCCATTTGTCTGTTTGGGGGCATTTGGGTTGTTTCCATATCCTGGTTATTTTAAATAGTGCTGCAAAAAACATCCTAGTGCAAGTGTCACTTTGTATAAGTATTAGGTCTCTTTTTGGTAGATTTCCAGAAGAGTGATTGTTGGGTCAAATGGTAGTTCCATTTTCATTAATTTGAGGGTCTTCCACACAGCCTTTCATTGTGGTTGAACCACTTTGCATTCCCACCTGCAGTATAAGTGTTCCTTTCTCTCCACATTCACACCAGCACTTGTTGTTGCCTGTTTTTTTTTTTATATGGGTCATTCTTACTGCTGTAAGACGGTATCTCATTGTGGTTTTGATTTGCATTTCTCTGATTATTTGTGATGTTGAGCATTTTTTCATATGCCTATTGGCCATTTGCATTTCCTCTTTGGAGAAGTGTCTTTTTAGATCATCTCCCCATTTTTTGACTGGATTTTTTGTCTTTTTATTAAGTTGTGTGAGTTCTTTGTGGGTCTTTGTTATTAGGCCCTAATCACTTGTGTGTTGGGTAAAGATTTTTGTCCTACACTGACATTCCATTGGGTGTCTCTTTGTTTTGGTTATTATCTCTTTTGCTTTACAGAAGATTTTTAATTTGATGTAGTTCCAGTTGTTTATACTTTCCTCCTCCTCCTCCTCCTCCTCCTCCTCCTCCTCCTTCTTTTTTAAGCATCTGTAGATGTGTTTTGAAAGAGGTTTCTGAAGTGTAAGTCTTGAAGTATTTTGGCCATATTTTCTTCTATGTACTTTATGGTTTCAGTCTTACTTCCAAATCTTTTATCCATTTTGAGTTGATTTTTGTACATGGTGTGAACTGAATAATATAATATTATAAACCAGCAAATCAATTCAAAATAGATTTTTCTCATACCATATAGAAAAGTCTATTTTTTAAAATTTATTTATATATAAATTTCACATCTTTGTAATCCCAGGGATTCACCCCCCCCCACCCTCTCCACCATTCCCCCTCTTCCCCCCCTGCTCCAAGTTATGTGCTTCAGTTTGGTGGTTAGCTTCTTTTGACTAGAAAAGTTTATTTTTAATTGATTTGCTGGTTTATACTGGTTTTATACTGATTTACTGATTTTCTACATGGTGTGAAAAAGTCTATTTTTAATTGATTTACTAGTTTATAACATTATATTATTCAGTTATGTACATTCATACCTCTTCAGATATATGTTGCCATAACATAGACACCAATAATCTTCCACCAAAATCCATTGGGTTCCCTATCTGCTTTCCTCCTCCTGCCTTCTCCTTCTGGTAGCCTTACTTCTACAGTCAGATTTCTGGGTTGTTTGTTTTTTTTTCCTGTTCTTCTGTTTTGTTTCATTATATTTCACATGTGAGTGAAATCATCGTGTATTTGTCTTTTTCCTTCTGACTTATTTCACTTAGTATTATCCTTACCAGTTCCAATAGTGCTTTTGCATGTAGCAAGATTTCATCTTTTTTACAGTTGTGTAGTTTTCCATTGCATGTATACACCTCATCTTCTTTAGACACCTGTCATTCAGCACTGAGGTTGTTTCTATAACTTAGCTACTGTAACTAGAGCTGTGCTGAACTTACAGTGCATATATCCCTTTGAATATGCACTTTAATATTCTTTAGATAGATTCCTAGGAGAGGGATTGTTGGATCAGGTGGTAGATCCATTTAAACTATTCTGAGCAACCTCCATACTGTTTCACATAGGGTCTGGATCAGTCTATGTTCCCGCCAACACTGTAGGAAAGTTCCTTTTTCTCCATACCCTCACTAACACTTGTTTATGATCTCTTTAATATGGATCATTCTCATTGGTATGACTGATACATGTGTTTTTTTATTTTCATTTCTCTGATGATGAGTGATGATGAGCATTTTTAATGTGCCTGTTGACCATACATCTTCTTTACAGAAATATATATTTAAGTCATCTGCTGAGTTTTTGAACTGGGTTATTTGTTTTTATGGTTTTGAGTTGTATGAGTTCTATTTTAGTCTTGGATATCAGCCCCTTTGTTGTATGTTTCAAGTACAACTATCTTCTGTAGGGTGTCTTTTTAGTTTAATGGTAATTTCTTATGCTGTGCAGAAGCTATTTAAGTTTGAAACTTTTAGATTATTTATTTGAGATATCTCTTGTCTCTTGATATAGAACTATGTTGCTATATATTTCCATCTTTCCATCTCAGTATTGTTTTTGCTGCATCCCACTGATTCTGATAACTCATTTCTTGATTTTCCTTCATCCAGTTATTTTAAAAAAATATTTCTTTTGATTTCCCTCTTAATTCCATAGTCCTTTAGTAGCATATTGTTTAAGCTCTACTTATTTGAGCGTTCTCCCACTTTCTTTCTGTGGCTGTTTTCTGGTTGAATATCATTGTGATCAGGGAAGTCACTTGATATGAGTTCAATTTTTATGAAATTCTTATACTTATCTTGTGACCCAACATGTGATTTATCCTTAATAATATCCTACATATAATTGATGTTCTATATGCACTTGAGAATAACATGCACTCAATATTTTTGGGTGGTGCAATTCCATATATATATATATATATATGTATGTATGTATGTATGTATGTATGTATGTATGTATGTATGTATGTATGTGTGTATGTCTATTAAACATATTTGGTCTTATTCCTCTCTTAAACCTATTGCTTCCTTAATGATTTTCTGTCTGGTTGATCTATTGATATTAGTGGTGATACTGTGTGTGGGGGTAAGGGGGGAGGAATAATGTATTGAAGTCCACTCCTCTTTGTTTTTGTTAATACCTAAGGTTTGTTAAAAGTTGTATTGTATAATTTGATGTTCCTCCACTTGCTACATGTATATCGATGTGTGTTATGCCTTCTTTCTTAGTAGGCTGAACCTTGAATCAATACATAATTCCCATCCCTGTATGTTGTTACCATATTTTAGCAGGAAATCTATTTTATTTAGAGTAAATAGGCTGTCTCTGCCATTTTTAGAGTACCACTTGCTTATAAGATTGTTTTCTAATTTTTTGCTTTGAGCTTGTGTTATCTTTGGAACTCAGATGGGTATCCTCGAGAAAAGAAAATGCTGGATTTTGTTTTTTGATCCAACCAGCCATGCCATGCATTTTGATAGGTGAATTCTATCTATTCACATTAAAGGTGTCTATGGACATATGTAGATTTACCACTTCCATTTTGTCTTAGCTTATTGGAGGAAAAGTCCTTCACAACTTGCAACTGTTGGAAGAACTCACACATGGCCAGAAAGGAGTAGAAGGTGGCATTAGTACCTGGAGGGTGGACTCTTGGAGCCTTTTCTGCCCGGGCACTGAGATGACAAAGAAGTGACACAAGATGAACAGAGATGAAGTTGGGCCTCAAAGAACAATTATGAAAACTGATTATATGATCTTAAAATAGAATGTAGACCCAAATATCCAGAAGCACTCCCTGCTCTATAACATTTGTAACAAAAATTAATACGACTGGAGTTCATAGTTCTAATGGAGCAGTGGGTCAAAGAGCTAGTAAAACAGCAGAACTGACACAGCATCAAAGTTGTCTTGCAAGAGCTTCAGTGCCAAATGATATCTAAAGAAAATACAAAACTCTGTCAACTTCCAGAGGAAGAGTGTTACAGCAATTAGTCAAAATGAAAAACAACAGGACCTCCTTCCTCCCTGTAATGATTTAGGCAGTCTTCATTTTCTAGTAGTAGTAAATATTTTTGGTACCTTGTAGACTTCAAAGAACTGGACCAGAAGCTCCAATTGAAAGGTAATTTATCTTAAGATACTATAAATAATACTAATATTTTGTCCATTTGAATATGTTGTTGTTATCATCTGTTGTTACGCTTAACCAAATTATCATTCAGTTAAGTATAATCACTGTTCACAAGGTTGAACTTCTGGGATCAAGAAAGGATACTTATATTTATTTCCATTAGAACTGGTGTGGCATATCTAACTCAACTACAAAGGAGCCATCACCCAAGCTTGTTGTTTCTGATTACATGGTCTGGAGTATCTCTCTTCAGCAGCTTTCCTCTTCCTGTTTCTCTTTCTCCCCTAACAGTCCTCCAGCTTGGCTGGTTAATTAGAGTAGATAAGAAGTTTTCAGGTCATCATTTGTGAGACTACTGCTGAGTATGTGTGGGGGCTTTGTCTACACCCCAGTTTTTAAGTTTTGAGTGATGCTGTTATTGGGAATATGGGACTACCCCCTTTTATTTCCTTTTTACTGAGAATTCTTTCTCCTTCATGCAACAGCTGCCCAGAGATCAAACCTTAGTGACCAGGGTAGGCATAGAGATTTATTTACAGGTATGGGTAAAACAAACTAAGAGTCCTTACAAGTGTCCCAAATAGAACAGATCCCCACTTCTGCTTCTCAAGGAGCTGCAAGGTTTACCTCAGTCTTAAGGTACTTCTAGTTGAAAATGCCAGGTTATGTCCTTGTCTCCTGATCCTCCATCACTCTAGTTAGCACCACATGAATTCAACCAACACAGGTGGGTCTGAGGCAGGTCTCTCCGAGGCAGGCCTTTCCAAGTTGCACAGTGGCTCAGCACTTCATCAGGGTCTCACACAGCTCCCCACCTTCAGGGACCCGAATGGGGAGGAGGGGGGAAGAGGACCCCAAAGGATTCAGCTCCTGGGTCCTTCTCCTGAGACCAAAATCCTCTGCACCTAATGTCAATTTCCAGGCTGGTTCCAGCTTTCACTCTCTTTCCCAAATCCTATTATCACCTCTCTGCTCCTTATCTCTTTTTTATCTTTTATCCTTTACCTTGCTGCCCCCCCCCTCATGAAACCAGCAGCCCCAATTCAATCATACTCTTCTCTGGTGGTCCATATTCCCATTTCCCATCTGAGCCTTGGAGCCATCACTCCAGGACCCTTCATTAGCATATTCACCAAGACTTCTTAGATATTCACCAAGTCTGCTTATGTACTTGACAATCAAAGTCAAAGAGGAAGTAGCCTTTTTGGCTTTAGGCTATTCTTAATCTGTGTTTTTCAGATACAGGTGGTAGCAATGCTTATGTTTTTTCCAACAAATAACACTGCCCATGTTGGGGTCCAGCTTCAATGCCACCTTCCAAGTCATTATCATTTCCCCACTCTCCATTACAACTACGGAATGAAGAACAGATTATAACCTCCTTTACTCCCATCTGAAATGGGCCTTTGTGAAGAATTCAAGCCTTTCCCCATATTTTCTTCCTCTTTTATCAAAGGATAGTACCTTTCTTTTCCTCCTTAAGTCCCTTTTTGTGTCATCAACACCCTAAACTCCCCATAACTCTTCTGTGACTTGGCCAGAAGCTATCAGGTAAGACTGGAAAGAACCCATGACCTCCCACAGTTAGTTTTGGAACCACATTTATTTATGGTCACCAGCCTAGGAGATGAATTGGTTTTTTAGCCACCCCACCCTCTGCTGTCATCAAAAGCTGATGGGTTGTTTTTTGTTTTTGTTTTTGTTTTTTATCTCAGGCTTTGATAAGGTGAAAGAATAGTCGCTAGGGTTACTCAGACTTGCCAGCTCTCAAAGTCCCTGGTAGTTAAACTTGAAGAAATGTCACATGAAGATACTTATAAACACATATGATCCCTTTGAATGAATTGTTTACTTTTCCTATAATTGCCTTTGCTTTTAAACTTTGAAGCTTTAGGTCTCTCAATTGGTCATGCTTACAATACAATTGGGTCTAGTTTGGAATCTGATAACTGGACCAAAAAGAACAATGATTTCAGTTCCTATACTAGTTTTTGTGCGGCTGTTGTTCAAGGTCTTCTAAGAGTTAAGAAAGAACTTTGTGTTCACAGCAGATCTCCAGAATTTGGATTGCTGAGTTTTTCCACTTTCCAGGATCTCTTGATGCTGAGATACAGGTGCATATGGAAATAAAAGCAATCCATTGTGTTTGTAAGTTTTTTTTAAAAAAGTTTGTGTTTATATAAAACCACCTTTTGAAGCAACAACTATTCAATCTGAAAAGCAATCAATGTTCCCATTAATCTTTTTTTTCTGGGGTAAACCTTTGTTAAAAGAATTTAACAACTTTCAAGTTTAACATACCAGCATTCCATAAGAAACCTTTTTATTTTCAGGCCATTGCATAATTTTAATATAATAAGAAATGTGGGCATTAATAATTAAAAGAGAAGGAATTATAATTGACTTTGAAAAATATGGGTGTCAACCGTGCAGGCCATAGGTAGAACCTCATCAGAGAAATTAGCAGAGGACAATTTAATGGATATATCTGGGCCAGTATTGGATGAAGAGAACCAGGTAGAAGCAGCAGCCCCAGAAAATAAATTAGCACTAGCAACCTAACAGAGGTTTAGATTATGCAAAACTGTGCTTGATTTTATGATATGGGTACCAAAAACTAAATTGAATGATGAAAGAAAGATTGATACAGTATGGAAACATTTTTAGACACCTAGAAAAAGGACAAAAATCAGACCAAAAGTTTGATATACTTTCATAAAGTCATACTAAGTGTTTCTACCTCTCCCGCTATCCTTCCAGATACTGTAACTCTTCAGCCTCTGCTACCCTGAGGTAACAAGCATAGCTCATCCTCATTTTCTCCTCAGCCTGCTTGATGGACACAAGGATAAAGACTTTTATGATGGCCCATTTCCACTTAATAAATAGTAAACGCAAAATTTGTCTTAATTGGCTGTTTATGTTATTGGTAATGCTTCTGGTCATCACCAGACTTTTAGTGGGTAAGTTTCTGCAAATGTGATACACAGATTTTCTATACCCTTTCCTCTCTGTTCAGTGGCCAAGTGTACTATGTCATGGAAAATCAGAGGCCCATTCTGGGGTGCACTATTGATTCCCCACTGTATGAGCACTCAGTCCATCTCTGTGCTCACACATGCCCCAGAGGGCAGACTGCCCCTCACTCCATACCCACACTGCAGTTTGGTCCCTGATGGGTTCTCTGCTTCTCACTGCTTTGTTCTGACCCAAACTAGCTAAGTCTGTTGCAGGATGGTCCAGAAGAGTTGGTGATTTGAGCACATTCAACTAGGGGAAGGGTAGTTTGTGGACAAACACTGAAGTCTGCCCACTTTTGAGTCCATAGTGTGGGTAAGCCAGAGCCTTCCATGGCAATGCAAGCATTCTAACAGTAGTGAATTGTGAAGATGATGGTGATCTTGACAGTGCATGCTCCAGCAAGTGGGCAGCTATTCAGCACCAGCAGGAATTGATGTAATGTGACCCACTGTTTCTAGATCTTTCTTCATAAAAGATCTTATTTTATAACATACAGAAAAAATATTATGAGAAATCACTTAATTTTCATATTTGTCAACTAATTCACAAAGTTCACCAAGATGATGTGGTCAAGATAAATGTGTCTGTGAGCAAAATGCAGACTGTGAGTTTTGACTTTACAACCTCTACATCAGATTATAAAAAAATTTAGAATAATAGAAACCTTCATTGTCTGAATGAAAGTGGAAAAGGACTTTAAAATTTAACCCTCTCTCTTTGGTCTGCTGTAGGAGATCAACAACGCAAGCTGAACAGGATTAGGATGAATCTTTTCTATTGTCTTACTTCCTGAGACACCTCTCTCTCTCTCCGCCCCTTTCTGGAAGTAAGAAATTAAGTGTAGACTGTGGTGGGTGTGGGCATGAGGGGAGGTGGAATCTTCTCTATCAAGGATGATTGGCACCACTTTCAGAGAGCAAATGAAAGGCATCTATTGTGGCTAGAACTGATTTGACAGAAAACCCCAACTACATGGAAACTTTATGCTTTTATATGGGTACCTCGTTGACCTTCACACATGCGGCTGTCACACCATGTGTTGATGATCTCACAGTTTCACCTGTTGAGGGAGAGCCACTGATGGCAATGGAAGGGCTAAGTTTTCAGGTGAGCTTGGCTGAATGAAGTAGTGCATGCTTTTCTGTAGCTGGGAGAAATCTTGGGCACAGGAGATGAAGGAATTCCACAGACAGACTATAAGATGGAAAAATATGGATTTATTGAAATAGACTGCTAAGAGAGGCAGTGAGGGAGACAGGAGAGACCTGCACTTAAAGGAGGATTTCAAGGCTTTTTTATACTGTTTCTGAGGGCTTTCTAACGTGAGCACCAGTTTACACCAGTTATCTGCTGGGATATCTGGTCCTAGGCACTGGCCTTTGACACAGAAATGTGTCCTGGCCTCTGGTTCTGCATTCCTGGAGCTGGGCTCCTTTTCCTGGTCATGGCGGGGTCTCATGGCCTCACTCCTCCCTAGGGCAGCCTTAATCATTCCCTTATCTATTCAAGCTTCCCAAACCTGCTTGTTGGGCCAGGAGTCGGGGCATAGATTTTAACCTGATTAAATTGTAGCCCCATGTGCTTGCTTATGTCTGAGTCTGGAATGTATCTGTAGAACTCCAAACCATGCCCCATGGTGCTTGCTGTTTATTGCTACACATGGGTCTGCAGGGTGTATGTGGACCTGTGGGGTATATGTGAACCTGCAGGGTGTATCTGGACCTATAGGCTGTAGACCTGTGGGCTGTATGTGGACCTGCAGGCTATATATGGACCTGTGAACTGTATGTGGGAAGGTCCTTAGCTTGCACTGAAGACATCTCTGAACCTGGAATTTGTTCCTACCCATGGAGACCTTGGTGGTTGTATTTCTGAGACGGTTTGTCTCTATAGTTAGTCTCACAGTCCTATGTCCCATGGATCTGAAATGGTCGTTTGTTCTGGGCTTTACTTCTTTATCCTCATCTCCATCTTCATGTGTTTCTGCCACTGAATTAGTGATTTAGTTTTTTTCTGGTGAGGATTGATTGGATTTGGAGAAGACCAGAGGGGGTTATCCCTACCAACCTGCCCTGCTACCCATCATCCTCCCCACCTCCCCACCCTCATTGACCAGTGCATCCAGCGTCTCCCCCCATTGGGGGAGCAGCTGCATAGGAGGGCTGAAGGACAGAGCCTCCAAGGAAATGGTTGGCTCAGTCTCCCAAGGGGCTCTGTCCAGAAAATTTAAATATTGTGAATGTATATTCAAAGGATAGTATTTGGTTCTTATATACAAATACAAACATGTATACAGAGAGATACATGCTTGAATAATAAAACCTCTGTATGAACTTATAATTGGCTTAGAAGAATGTCATTACCTTTCATCCAAACCATTTTATGTGAAGAATCCAAGGAGGTATACTCTGATAATCTGAGCATGAACATGGGTGTGTGTTATATATATAATGGGTGTGTGTTATATATATAATGCATATAATATACATATTATATATATATATATATTCCCCCTAGATTTCCTAGATCCTAGGACTTGATGGCCACTTAAAAGCATTTATTTAGAATAGAGTGACCAGTGATGGGTGACTGGGAATAAGAAAGAGCAATTAAGTCTGCATTTTGGTTTAATTGCTGTCCCATTCTTTGACTTTAAAACTTTCGAATGATTAGCTTTATTGACAACTTTCATTTACCCTAGCTTGATGACTTTTTGTTTCTAGGGTAAAAATCAAAATTTTCTAAAGGAAAAATAAAATAATCTTCTATATGAAAGTAAGTCATATGATCTTTGAGTCCTTCAATGCTTTCAGTTAGAATCAGTAACATCTCACCTGTAGATTAAATGCCATAAAGAATCCTATTATGGTATTTGCTAAACCTTAAAAAATGTAAAGCCATTGATTCCTTGACACTTTCTGATAGATGCTGATGAATTCCCCTTCCAGTGATTTTCTAGATCAATAATTTCTCAAGGCTCATGCCTAAGTAAAACCCATTTGAGACCTCCAAATTGCCAGTGGCAATTGGACTCACAGGACCTTTCAATGAATAAAAAAGATATATATCTAAGCACAGTTAAAACCCTTCAGTATTTGTTCATTTTATATGAGTAAAGAGAGACAAAAGAAAAAAACGAAGTGTCACTGCTATATAGGGTGACAGGCACTGGAAAATTCTCAAGTAAAACACAGATCAGAGGTATTAAAAAGAGGGATTACCTCTGGCAAGAAATGACAATTTTTTGTCAGCTACTTTTTAGTTGAGTTAAACTGAAGATTTATTATTGAGGCCTAATTTTGTTCCAGAAAACTTTTTCTTGTCTTTTAAAATGACTTATATATCAAGGAGGTGATCTGGTTGGAGATAGAGGTTGAAGGAATAATGAATAAGAGAACTTAGAAAGAAGTGCAAGTTCTTCGTGATAGACATAAAATCTGCTTTCTGTGGTCTTACATCTGCAAAGTTGATGCTCATTGTTTTCTTCTGGAAGACTTAATAATTCATGACAAATTATAATTTTCCACATTATGAGGTAGATTAAATGCTTAGGTTTTCTGATATGTATTATGTATAGACACAATTTTCCCCAGAGGTGCTATGAAAATAAAACCACTATTTTGGTTTACGGTACGTCATTCAATTATCTAATGAACTGCTCTCCAAAGCATTCTATCCTGTATTTCACAACATTCCAGTGATGAGTGAGTCACTGGGTAGACTGCTATAGTGCTAATGTCTGCACCAGGCCTGGTATGCCAAGAGTGTCCCCCACCAACTAAGTGTGGCCACTTGCACAACTTTAATAGGCTGTGGTGACTTGCTACCCTTTATTTTCATAATCCAGGCCTTTTCTTTCTTGAAACTAAAAATTATTACAAAGATTATCAGACTGTGAAATACAGCATTTATAGACATTTCAAAATATTATCGTGAATTTGAAAGGTTGAATGGGCTCATTAGAGTTTTGAAGGTTTTAAATTGTTTACATCTTAAAGTTTATATGAGCTATAGCAAGATTAGAGGTAAATTATTTGAACTTGCATTGGTAATAATGGTGTCAGAGAAAGCAGTTCACTAGACCATGAGTACATCTCAAGGCCACACGCTATGTGAGTTTTGTGGAATGCAGTGTTATGTAAGCTGCTATTGCAAAAGAGGCAATTATTGCATGAAATTTTCCATAAAATTCATCTAAGTAATCTTGTGGCCTTCATCAAAGGCAAATGAGTATCTTGTCTTTCAAAAGAGACAGTAGAGGGAAAATGCCACAGCAACAGCAGTAACTTCTTAAGTGTGTCATTTCATTAGCTCTCTTCTCCACCGTTTGCTCATCCAACATGTACTAAGCCTAACATGCCAGACATTGTGGTAGGCTCTGGGGATAACCTACAAGTCATAGTCCCTGCCCTGGGAGGAGACACAGATAAGCACACATACACCTAATATCGCCAGGTCCAAAATGGCTCCAAGTTATCTCATCTGAATATCTCTACTGGCTGCATCTTCTCATTTGGGGGCAATAATGAAGTGAAAAAGGCTAATCGTAGACTGTATTGAGACAGTTTCATTAGTTTAAATCTTGCCATCTCACAGTTGGGGAAACTGAAGTATACTCAACTAATCTGGGTCTCATTTCATCATCTGTAAAGCACAGAGAGTTTGGATTGTGATACTTTTTAAAGACAAAGGGCCCTTTCATGCTTTTATTTTGTATAATTTTATAGCGTCTTCTTGCACTAAGTCAACAGCCACTTTGTGGATGGCTCTGTATTTTACAAAAGGGAGATCCAGTGTACTGTGGTGGAGGATTATTTGGTGGTGGGTGGGGTGTGGCAACTTACACGAAGAGGTATGAATCTGTACCTCTAAATCCTATGTAGTGTTGTAAACCAACGTTATCTCAGTAAAAAAGATGTAATTTTGAAAAATATGAGAAATCCTTGGGTATTCCACACAGACACATTTTTTCAACACCAATCTAAATTTCTTTCATAAATAGCAAATGTCGTATTTACAATTGTTATCAAATGAAGTCATTTTACCATCTTCAGTCATCTGACAAATAATTTATCCATAAATAAAAGCACATTTATTTCAATAGTTGGTTATATGATCCCATCTCATTTGTGAAATGTTGGCCTAGCTGTGAGATCCTGTCTTGGATATAACACGGTCTCTCGCCTATTAACCCAGGCCACCAACTCTGAGCTCCTTCCCATGAGCCCTTTCCATGGCACTAATATTATCTCCATGGAAACAGGGACTGGGACCTCACTTTTTAAAGAAAATTCGAATCAAGATTCATTCTCGGTAACCCACGAATATGCAGGTATGCCACTGACATCATGTTTGAGGGGTACAGGTCATTTGAAAGGCATATATTGGCTCCGTGGGCTCTAAGAACAGTTGTCCTAATAACCAATTGGCATGCTAACATCCAAAAAGGAAATATGTTTCTAGACATTTCATAGACAATAGGACAAAGTGAATTACTAAACATTCTCAGTTCATCAGAAGTTCTGGTGGAATGTTAATGTATATTAATGATTAATAATACAAAGTAGCATGCCTTTTTCTAATGAATTAATTTTTCCTAAGAAAGATAAACTGGAGAGTTGAATGTCAAATAAGGTTAGATTATTAACTTGGTAGGAGTGTTGAAGGCACTGATTCTCTTGTAAGACAAATTGGTTTCCTGGTTTGATTCTGAAGTGCAGAAACACAAGTCTCAATCAATCTAGCAGCTAAAGAAGACAAGAAATTTTATGGGATCATAAGGAATCTTCTTTTCTTATCTGTATCAGACTCCATACCACCACCTTGGAGGTTTCTGAAGACTGCATGCTCCATCTTTGAGTTTTATCACTTGCTTTGTAATAAAATACCCAGCACACATTTTCAAATTTGATCAGGGGGCCCTATCAAAAGGATACATCTTGTCAGCATGTTAAGGCACAGTTAAATCTCTGCCTCACTAATCAAATTCAATTCCTTCCTGATGCTCTGTGGTGTCAAGATGTATAGTGTTAAAGTTATCAGAAGTGCCAAACAGGGGCTGCACAAAGTCTGCGCCATACTTCCCGTTTCTGGAAGTATTTTGCCTTTTGTTTGGGGAAACACTATAAGTCTGACGGGGGCAGCCCAAGTGACCTTGAAGAAACTGGATGCAATCTCACAGCATCCAGCAATAAAGCGTATAAATGGTGCCTACAGGGTCTGTGAGGTGAGGGGAGGTCTGGCAGACACAGGCTGCATAAATGAAGGTCAGAGAGGATAAGACGTTCAGATAACTTTGAGCAGCCCAGACCACAGTTAAAGTGAAATTCTTGTTAGCAAAGGAAATGCACTTCGGTGTACGCCATGGAATCTAAGTTTGCATTGAAGTTGTTGAGTGTGTGCTATCAATAAGTGCTCAGTCCATTTTCCACAAGGATAGGAATGACTGAGCTTGCTGATGTGGAGTGTCCTGGTATCAGTAAGACTCTGATGCTGCCCAGGCCATCCAAGGGGCTCATGCCTGGGGATGAGAGTACATGGGTGCTGGTTGGGCTGTTAGGTCTCCAGAAAATCACTGTGTGTGGTGTGAAAGGGAGGAAGGTTTCCAGCACATCACTGTGTGTGATGTGCATGGGAGGAAGGTCTCCAGAACATCACTGTGCATGATGTGCAAGGGAGGAAGTCCTTGAGTTGCAAACAAGTGCAGCTCTTAAGTCCAAACCTCCATGGGTACTATGGCTTCTTTAGTTCCAACAGAAGGTAGGAGGCTTTCTTCAGATAAGAAATAAAAGGGGAATTGCACCAAGAAGCCACGGATCTTTTTCAGTTCCTCCTCAGCTTTAGTGGGTTCTTCCTTTGCTAAGATGGGCTTGTTTATGAAGTCTCTCAGCTGAATTAAATTGTGTACTTCGTCGCTGGGAAGGCACCGGAATACCTGATTCAAACACAAATAGAAAACTGAATGATAAGTCTAAAACAAAGCAAATCCTCTTTATGGAAAATTCCTGTTCTAACAGATAAAACTTTTGTTTTATGAAAGACAAATTACTTCTTTATTGTAGCACAAACCTGACAGACAGTTGTTTCTATTTTTGCAACAAAGAAATTACTAGATTTGCTTCCATTACCGAGAAGCCATGGCTAGATCTGTATGTGGGGTGTAGAGACTTAATCCCCCGAGCATTTTCGTGTGCTCTTGTTATCATGTGCTCTCTTCATGTGGTGACAGAGCCCCTACATTCTTTCCTCCCCACTCACATATGGGCACACCCACTGGGCCCAGGTATGAGGAATCACAGGGAGGGCACAATATCACAGTACCACAGGTGCTGGTTATACAGGTTAACGGAGGGAAAAGCCTGACCAGCTCACAAACCCTACAGCACCGAAGAATAAATACAAAGCTATGTAGACAGTTGTCATGATTCATTAGGAAAAGTGAAGTCTCTGTAATGGAAGGGGCTCTGGAAGGTATGGAGGAAAACTCACTCTTGTCCACTCTCTGAGAGATGGTCAGTGGATCTTACTGTGAATATGTTCTATGGCTGAAAACTGGCTACTTAATGAAGTAACTTGTTACACTGTTGGACAACTCTGAACTTTCCTATGTTCTGTATCATAGCCAGTGAATATCACTTCTTAGTAGAAGATGCACTTGGCCTCCCTAACAAATGGAATTTGTTTCAAACCTTTCCCAAATTAGAGTTATCCACTGATGGAAGTCTCTCACTACTAATATATTTCATCATAAGGATGGGGAGCACTTACTATACATTAAGTGCTAAATACATTTAACAGACTCTTCACTATTCTCATAATCACCCTACTGAAAATCATCTCCCAATCTTTAGAAGAGGAAATTGAGCTTCAGAAAGTCAAGTCACTATATACAGTAAGCTCACCTCCAGTTGGGTGAGCTGGGTTGACCTAGGTCTGACTTACTTTTGGGTATCATGTGTCTCCTTAAACCATTAAGTATGATACTATTTTTTAAAATGTCTACAAAAAGCTGGATGCAGTGGCGCATTCCTATAATCCCAGCATTGGGAGGCTGAGGCCAGGGATCGCTTGAGTCTGCGGATTTGAGACTACCCCAGGCAACATAGTGAGACCTAGTCTCTAAAAAATAGCTGGGTATGGTGGTGTGCACTTGTAATCCCAGCTACTTGGGAGGTTGAGGCTAGGGATCACTTGAATCCATGGGTTCGGGACTACCCCAGGCAACATAGTGAAAATGTCTACAAAAGGTATTTTACTGAAATTTAGAGATGTTTTAGTTATTTTAGACTACTTTGTACTTTTACTTGCAGAAACTATAAAGTGCTTTTGTGAGGACATTCCATTTACAAAGGAGAGGAGAACCATGCAAACTTACCTTATCATAAATTGTAGCATTTCTTGCTGCTGTTGAAACCCACACCTCCTTGAAGAATCTGTCACTCACTGGATCCTGAATGTCCTCACTTGGGTCAGAAAGATAGCCAAGGACAACCCTGAAATACAAGTGACATACAGTTTGAGAAATTAAAGTAAAGCTGTTTGCAATAGGCTATGTTTATACTGGGAATGCAATTCAGGCACCCAACCATAGATACCCACTTACTTTTTGTCAGTCTATCATTTATTTGTTTAGTGACTGCCCTTGTTTCACTTCTTTGCTAATATTTTCACAATATAGGATTTCTCTCGTCAGTCTCCTCAGGTGTGGTTACCATAGCATTCTGCCATCAGAGTTTCCACACTCCTCCACCACAACCCACCATGGTCTCCTACCTTCCACATCCACCCCTGAGCTCACCCCTTCCCTCTCCTTTTGGATGGCTCAGATCTATCATCAGTTTTTAATGGTTAACTATAAAGTTTGTCTTTCTCTGAGCCCTTGGTTTTTCTATTTCATATCTGATATTTACCTCTCTCCTTCTGGCTTTCTCCTTTCAACTCCATTCTCTTTGTATCAAGTAGCATGAGCTACTTTTTTTTTTTTTTTTTTTTTTTTTTTTTTTTTTTTTTTTTTTTTTTTTTTTTTTTTTTTTTTTTTTTTTTTTTTTTTTTTTTTTTTTTTTTTTTTTTTTTTTTTTTTTTGCTAAGTAGTATTTCATCACATCTTCTTGATCCACTTATCTGTTTGGGTAGTTTCCATAGCTTGGCTACTATAAATAGTGATGCTATAAACATGGGACAGCAGGTTTCCTTTTGATTTAAAGGTTTTGTATTCTTTGGGTAGATACCTAGGAGTGGAGTTACTGGTTCTTATGGTAGATCCACTTTTAGTCTTTCTGAGGAACTCTACACTGCTTTCCACGGGCTAGACCAGTCTACATTCCTACCAACAATACAAGAGGGTTCCATTTTCTCCACACTCACACTGGCTTTTGTTTTTGTTTTTGTTTTTGAGACTAGGCCTCGCTATTTTTGCCCATGGTACTGCAGGCTTACATTGCCTGGGGTACCACAGACTCAAGCAATCCCCAGTCTCAGCTTCCCAGGTAGCTGGGATTACAGGTGTGCGCGACCACACCCAGCTAGTTTTTTTGGAATTAGGTCTTGCAACATGCCCCAGGTAGGACTCAACCTGCTATCCCTGGTTCCCACCATGATTTTCTAGGCTGCCGCTTAAGAGCATGTGCACTGTGCCTTGCTGTTCTTGTTTTTATTGGATACCATAATCATTGTGGTTTTGATTTGCATTTTTCTGATGGTAACTGGGGATTAATATTTTTTCATGTGTGCTTTGGAAAAGTATCTTTTTAGCTCTTCTGCCCATGTTTTTATTGTGCTGTTCACTTGGTTTTTGTTGAACTGCACAAGTTCTTTGTAGATGATTGATATCAGTAAGTTATCTAATGTTTGCTGTGCAGATATTTTCTCCCATTCAGCAGGGCCTCTCTTTGTTTTAGTTGCTGTCACTTTTGCTGTACAGAAACTTTTTAGTTTGATGTAGTTCAAAGTCTTTTTTCACATGTGTACAGGTTCAAGGACTAGTAAACCGGAATATACACGGGCTATAGTAGTGGGGACACAGCCCTTCGAAGACCTTAGGTTTTATACTGAGTAAAACAGAGACTCACTACAGACACTGGAGCAGAGGACTAACAGGGTCTAACTCACCAATCAAAGTCAAGCTGTTGTGTCAAGGCTGGACTGTTTGGGGCAAGGGATAAAACTGGAAGACCAAGCAGCAGTTACTGCAGTAATGTAGGTAAGAAATGATGACAGGAAGGGGGTGGAGATAAGCCTACATGTTTTACTCAGATGGAAGAAAAAGTCAAATATCAACCAAAACTAAATGGTGTTTGATCTTAACAATTAGGAGAATATAGTTGGCATTTGCTGAGATGGGGAATTCTGTAGGTAGAACCAGAGTGTGGAGGCAGATCAGGAACTCAATTTGAAAACGGTCGAGACATCTATTATATTTTCAAGTGGCGATGCTATGTAGGCAGATGAATAAATAACTGAAGTTTGAGAGAAAGGGTCTGACTAGAAGATATAAACTTAAGAATTATCCTCATATACATATATATATATATATTCAGAAAGTCATGTGACTTTAAGTGGGCATGAAAATGGCATGAGTATCCACAGATGAGAACCTGATTAACCTTAAAGGTAGGAGAGAGGAGGAGCAGCTGATAAGCAGAGGTGTGAGGTGTTAGAGTTACACAAAATAGTAAGTCAAGTAGAACTATGATAAACTTGAAGGATAATTAACCAATGAATTTAATGGTGTGGAAGTCATTATAGTAATACCATCTTTGTATTTAAATTAACGTAGATTTACATCATCATTTTTAATGGCTCCATCATTTCCTTTCATGTGAAATTTATTTAACCAATTATTTTATGTAAGGCCCTTTGGGTGGTGTCTGATTTTTTTATTATTACATAAAAGGCTCAATGAACGTAATTTATTCATCACATAGAATACTTAGTGACTTTCTACTATTTCACTAAAAATATCTGAGAATTAAAATTTCTGGGTCAAAGAATATGAAAAATTTACTTCAAGAATGACTGTTTCAATCTTATGCTATTAATTAACCAAGTATAGTCTTCCCAGTGATTTCCAACATTATCAATTCCTGAAAAATCTTGGTCAGTTTCACAGAGATTAGAGGTCATTTCACTCTAGTCTTAGTTTGCACTTTTTCCACTATGGAGAAATTCTTTAAAATAAATGTATCTGGCTCTGTGGGTCCACTAGGATTCTTAGAGTTTTATGACCTCAACATTTTATTTCCACTTCAAATAATGTCTCCTTCAGACTACAAAGGAATAACTTTAAAAAAGGGATTTGAGGGATATTGTTTCCACATGGATACTGGCTACTCACTAAGACCCACAGCAAAATTTTACCACATCATATTTGAAGGGCAGTTTAAGTTACAATAAGTCAAGTGTAATAAACCCTTCATTTAAATAAGTTCTAACTAATGGAACAGAAGATGATTACATCTGTCACTTTACTATAAATTCAGGTAAAAGGTAAAGCAATGTGTACAAGAATTATCAGTATTTAGAAAAAGTATTTAGAAAAAGTGATATCAGTTAAGAATTTAGAAAATGAATGTAGAAAATGTATTGAAATAGTAATAGTATTTAGTAATAAATTACTTTCCTGTCAGTTTTTTTTTTGCAAGAAATTGATATGAAAATGCACAACAAATTAATATGAAGTACTCTAGATATTCTTTGGAAGCCTAAGATTTAAGAGAAAACTACTTTAATGTTGTGTTGGTTTATATGGTGAAAATTGTATACTGTTTATGCATCAATGGGACAGTAGGAAACTGCATTCTTTCCATCTTCATGACTATGGTTTTAAATGATTCTGAGCTCTGCTTGTATGGATAAGGACTTCCATTGTGAGAGATGGTTTCATCTGTAAAGTTTAGATGATTTTCTAAGATGTAATGAACTGCTTGGCACGTAGCTGTGACATTCAGTGCAGCTCCCTGATGGTTGATTCTATTTAGAATTGATTTCACATTGAAATGTGTCTCTATTTCTATTCAAAAATAGCCCAGATGGAAAATGGATTGAAGCTGCACTTATTATTATTATTTTTTTTTTAGGGAGAAAAATATCTATGCTCTAGGACACAATATTTTTCTTTGAGAACATCTAATAAAAAGACCTAAAATCAACACAAAGTTTTTGTAGTGCTTTTAACATAATATCTGATTTTTCCACTTTGGCAAAGTGAAAATTATTGTTCAAGAACAACCACCTCTTGAAGACACTTTGAAAATTGCCAGGAGAAATGAAAGCACCTAGGAATAAACTTAGCAAAAACTGGATACGATTAATATAAGAAAACAAAAATAAAAGCTCTAGTGGTTATTGAAGATGTACCCACACCCCTAAAGCTTATTTAAAAACAAAATAATTTGGATTAACATTCATACTGTGGTCTTCCACGGGATGCCCATTCTTTCTCATATTAAGCTACATATCTTATATTAAGTCCCAATAAAAACTAATAAGGAAACTTGAACAAGTAATTCTAAAGTTCATTTGGAAGAATAAATACTTTAGGGTAGACAAGATTAAAAAAGAACACAAACTTGGGAAAAGGTATGGCAGATATAGTAACAAAATGTACAATAATTAAAACAGTATCACAGTGCCATGCAAAAAAAAATATATATATATAATAGAGAGGCTAGAGATGAGGGGGCATATTTGGCAATTCCTCTGGAGAGGTGCATTCCAAATAGAGGAACGCAGCATCCATGCTGCATCATTTCATTCACTGGGGGAAAAGTTAACATCCGACTTTCATTTCTTACATTAAGAAAAATTGCAGCAATTAAGAAGTGGAAGTGGAATATCAGACAAGCACTAGAAGAAAATATAAATAAATATTGGATCTTAGGCCGGAGATTTTGCACTATTAGGAAAATAGGGGAAAACAGCAATAAAAAAAAAAGGATCGATTTGATTAACAAGAATTGAAGATTTCCAAATACTCAAAACAAGGTTAAAAGGTGATTGACACACATTTGTTAGCTTCATCTATTTAAATTCTTTTCAAACATTAAGAGAAAATGAAATATTCCAAGAAAAATGGCAAAAGGATGTGAATTGGAAAGTAAAAGTGATAAAAGAACAGACTAATGAACAAACTTTTTTTTTTTTTGGAAACTAGGTCTTGCTATTTTTGCCTGTGAACTGCAGGTTCACGTTACCTGGGGTACCACAGACTCAAGCAATCCCCAACTTCAGCTTCCCAGGTAGCTGGGATTACAGGCGTGCACCACCACGCCCAGCTATTTTTTTGGGACTAGGTCTCACTACTTCCCCCTTGAGGGACTGGAACCGCAATCCCTGGCCCCGGCCAGAACTTCTTAAGCTGCTGCCTGCAGGCAGGCATTCATCACCATGCTCGGTTCCAAACATTTTTTTAAGGGGGGGTAGGAGAACTGGCAAAAACTAACTATTCAACTAGACTACAATATTCTGGGAGAGCCCAAATGCAGCCCCCAATTCCATAATTATGCAGCAGAATCTCCCACATTTGGGGAAATCAGGGGTCAGCATATCCCAAGTGTAATGGGGAGCTCTTCATGATTATGGTGTCTTATCTTCTAGATATGTAAGAACAAAATTTTAAAAATCTTCAACAATGTAAATTAAAATGGTGAGATTTCATTTGAAACCCTATCAAACTGGTAAAGAATAAGTAAATAATAGAACTCAGTGAGGGTGGAAAACAAGCCAAGTCCTATAAAATCTTATTGGTGAAACAGTAAGTTAGAGGACAAAGGACACTTCCTACATCCTCTAACTAGAAATGCCATAGTTAGAGTTTTGGTCAAGGAAATGACTAAGAAGGTAAAGCAGCGGCAAATGTAACATTCTTTTATATAAGTCCCAAAAATCTGCCTGTAAGTAAGCTATTAATTAAAGAAGTTAGGGCACACTCATACCATTTAGTACAGTACATCTATTAAGTGTTATAGAATATTTAATGACTAGGTGAAGTAGCTATTTAAATAACAAATAATTTTGTAGAACCGTATGATCCTAAGTATTTTTTTTTTAAAAAAAGGAATACAGTATAGTAATGCATAAGAAACAGTGAAATGATATATATCAAATGTGAGCATTTTTAGCATTGGAAGTTAATTTTCTTACCACTTTTCTATATTTTACAAATTTTCTACAATAAAAACATGTTGTAATCAGAATCTTCTAACTCTAATTATTTTATATTTAGAAAGTTAAGAGAAGTCCACTACTCTAAAGAGAATGCTTAAGTTCTTAAGGAACTGAACATACATGTATTTATTTTTAATTTATACAAGAAAATGTTTCCTTTATAGATGCTGCAGTAGGCAACTGATACAATGATTAACAAGATGCTAAATTAAATTCAGTCCCTGCTAAATAAAAGGAATTAACATTAGGAGAGAATTGAAATATCAATGATTTGACAAAAACTTACTGGTAAAACAATCAGTCACACAGGCAACAGATAGAACAATAAAGCCGTGGGAGGGTACCGACAGTCCAATTTTGAAGGATGGATTTGCTGAGATCCCTGGGCAATGAGAGCAAAAGAACATTCTCTGGAAGGAAGGGAGTCTTAGTTCTGTACTACTACATGTGAGGGAAATGGCTGCCTGTATTTTTAGGAAATGAGGTGTTCACTGAGCACCCACTTATTTATGAGTAAACCAATTTCCAAACTGGACCATGTTCTGGAAGGATTAAAGCAAGATTAAAAAACCACACACACTTGCTTTCTTACATCATTGTAGTACCCACGGTTCTCCTGCCATGCCAGCTGATCTGCCCTCAGGGAACACTTGCTGCAATTCACAGCGGCTGTCCTGAAACCCGTCCTGGCAAACAGAGCTGCAGAATCAGCATTGTGACTTAGGGCAAAGGCCTAGAGTTCGAGAGAGGCTCGACTGCTTCAGAGGGGAGCTTAGCATGTGTGTGAGTAAGCGGAAGAGTAAGCCATGAGGTAAGAAACTTTGGGGAGCAGCACTGGAGGAGGCACAGCCTTTGTTACAGTTCTTAGAAGGATCATTCTGATGTTATGAATAGACTACAGGGAGTAGCCTGGACCAGTGAAAACCCAGACCTAGAAAGTTCTCAGTCACACTTAAATGAAGAACTCATTCTGAGTGACACGGCTCTTACTTCCCAGCCCAGTGCTATCCTTGCTTGACCATAGATATCTTTAAAATTTTTAGGTCTTACAAAGGATTCATAAGCTTCCATGCCTGTTTCATCTTAAACCTGAGAACTAAAGTTTTGATATCTAAATTTTAGACCAGAAATGGCTGGCACCCTCCAACAATTGTTATAGATTTATACTACTGGAACTGTTCCAATTTTTAAAAAGGACTCAGTATAAAAAACAAACCAACCACTGGATGATTTGACCTGTTCTGATTTTAAATCAATGATTAGAGTTAAAGTTTTGGTTTTCACTAAATGTAACAAAACTATTAAAACATGTTAAAACATGTTTGTGACCCAGATAAAATCATCTCTTATAACAATGGTGATTCACAGTCTGCATTCTGGAATACTGTTTTAGACCTGAGGGAGATGGCATGTGTGCTAAGAGCAAGAGGTTGGTTGGTCAAGAGACTAGGTTGGTTCCCAGGGCCCAGGGCTGTGGAAATCCACGAGGGAGACGTAGCGTTGGATGACCCACCTAAAGCACTGTAGACGAAGTCCTTGGGCAAACCGGCCAGCCTGATACTCTTCTCCATCCATCACCGAAGTGACCATCTCTGTGTCCTCCACTATAACAGCCATTTCACTGTCTCGCTTTCCCAGCATGCTTCGGTCATTTATGTTGGCAGAGCCTATGAGGAGAAACAGTATACGACTGAACAACTTTTCCTTAGCAGTCAATGCTCATTTGCCCGCCCCATTAGACTTTTCCTTGCTAACAAAACCCTAAGTTAGATCCAGTTGTCAAGAGATGTTGTGCTTTATAGAGATGCGACCTTCCCTTAACCCACATATACATCTTGATCAGACTAAGCCAGCCATGACTTAATGCAGTTACTGCCTTAGTTATAGGCACTCGGTACAATTCTAGTCAGTGATGCAAAGGAAAGTCCACTAGAGATGCTGGAAAAAAGATTTTCTCCTTTTTATAATTGGAACTGGAATGGGATGTTGTTTCTTCCAGCCTTTGGATATTCTGACTTGACAGGCTGGATGAGAACATGCATCCAGAAGCTATGAAGTCATATTGTATCCAGTAGGAGACACATAATGGCAGAGAAGAAGAAGCAAGACTCCGTCTTGAAATCACTGAACCCTAGAACTTTCTTACCTTCTGTATTATGAAATACTACATTTTTTTTATTGGTTCACATGCTTCTAGTTGAGTTTTCTCTTTTGTGGTTCAGAGGATTTTGATTCAATCAAACACACAAAGACACCCATATTGGCCAGTTCAATATAGAAGAGGTCTTTGCTTTGAGACGTAAAGATCAGGCTCTATACTTTCACTCAGGGTCATACAATCATGAATGGCAAAGCCCAGGAGCCCCTTCACTCTCAAGTATAGCTCAGCATTAGTGGTTTTGGGCTTTCACCCATGGAACATGCCAACAACATCTATATTCACTTCATTTCATTCTATTTTTAAAACCAAATGAGCCAGAACGTTGACTTCTCCATGTGAAGGGCAAGTGCCTAGCTATTTGTTCAAGTGCATTTTCTTTGCTCCTTAGCTGTGTTTTCAGGAACTGCATGACATTTGCTGTTTGCAGTAATCACTACAGATTCTTGCTTGTGAATCCTCGAGGTGTCCAACAAACTACAGAAGGGGCCTGACTCACTCTTTTTCTTCTTGGAGTCTTTCCTCCTTCTTTCTCTAGTCACATATTTCACTGCTTCTGCTGACATGGAGCAAAGATGGGGGTGGAAAGGCAGCAAGGCACCTCCCCATGATGGGGGTACTCAGGATTCAGGGGTCAATAGCTCTGCCCCAAACCTCAATGGTGGGTGTTATGCATCAGAGAAAGCTGCCTGTTCCTGATGACCTATGGCCATTTGCTACCTCATTGTTATGCCATTGAGACAGAAGTCTGTGCAAACTGTAGATATGAATGGTGGTCCACAGGGGCCCTGGGTGACCAATGATGGAATAGCTCAGAGTGTGGGAGCATTGTGCAAGTGCTGTAAAGTGAGAATCTTTGAAATAAGGTTTTATTAGCAACAAATTATCCTTTATACTCACATTTTGATTATGCAATAGAATTTGGAGCTTCTGGCTTTGGGTTTGACAGATGGCCTAGCATCAATGTGGGAAAAGTTGTTTCATCTTTCTGAGTTTTAATTTGATCTTTTATAAGTTGACATCATATTATAAACCTTTTAGGGTTCTTGTGAGAATTGAGCAAGAAAGCAGGAAAGCACTTTCTGATCAATAAGCCACAAATGTTAATTACTATTGGCATTATTAACAACTTTTTAACTATAATTCTGCATTAGAGAACACTACCATGGGAAGGGGCAACTTGTTGGCATGAGGATTTGTATCAATGAAGCTTCCTCTGGGTTCATCACCTCCCTCTCTGCTATATGAAGTGGAAGGTAAGGGTTCTCTTGGAATGGTATTACCCCAAACCTCCTGTAGAGGCCACTCTTGGTCTGGGGGGCAGATGCATTAGGGTGCAGTTCTTAAACTTCAAATGGTGCGTGAATGTGAAGAAAGGGAAAGGGGATGGGAATATTTTAGATACTTTAGATGAATTTAATTCCTCGGATACTGAAAACGAGGTAATGATTTATGTACATGCTACTGACATTCTTACTTAATGTTCCCATATTCTGCAAATCAATTTTAGAACAGCAGATATAGTACAGTATATTCCCATACTTACATAAATTGAGGAAAAGAGAGAGGGACCTAGATAAAACATTGAATTTCTAAGAATGGCAAGTTGCTTATTGCAAAAAGATGAGAAAAATGGGGAGGGGGGAACTTGATTATTTTATTCTATATATCAAAAAGTGGGGAGAGAACTAAAAAGACATTTCTCCAAAGAGGAAATACAAATGGCCAACAGACACATGAAAAACTGCTCAATATCACTGGCAATCAGAGAAATGCAAATCAAAACCACAATGAGATACCACCTTACACCAGTAAGAATGGCCCACATCAGAAAAACAGGCAACAACAAGTGCTGGCGTGGATGTGGAGAGAAAGGAACACTCTTACACTGCTGGTGGGAATGTAAACTCGTCCAGCCACTATGGAAAGCTGTATGGAGGACCCTCAAACTAATGAAAATGGAATTACCATTTGACCCAGCAGTTGCACTTCTGGGAATCTACCCAAAGGAGACCTCAATGTGGGTACAAAAGGACACCTGTGCTCGGATGTTTATTGCAGCACTATTTATAATTGCAAGGTCATGGAAACAACCCAAATGCCCCAGAACAGATGAGTGTATGAAAAAGATGTGGTATAGATACACAATGGAGTATTACTCATCAATTAAAAATGACAAATTTGATGAATTTATGGAAACCTGGATGTACCTAGAAGAAATCATTCTAGCAGAAACGAGCCAGATAGAAAGGGACAGAAACCAAATGGCTTCACTAATATATGGTCAACCAAATGAAACTGCACAAGGGGAGAGTGGGGACCAGCTCAAGTGGGTGGGAAGGGGAGGTGGTGGGTGACCCCCAAGGACTGAAGTGATGTGAAATATAATAAATAAAATTAAATATATATATATATATATATATATATATATATATATATACGTAGAGTTTTAATTGTTTACAACAAATATGCTTAGGATTCATATATTATGTTTTACATTGTGTTTTCATTTCAATGTTAACCTGATAATTTAAAATCACTTAATTTTCTGACCCTGAGTTTGGTGTCTCTATATTCCATACATTAGTGACACCAACTGGTATTTTTCCCCCAATGAACATATGAAATAAGTAACTTTTTAAAAATAAGTAAAACCACTTACTTTTTAGAAAATGGTCTTTTCTAAATCTGCTAATGTCACAGAACTTTGGAAACATCACAAACTACAGTAAAAGGTGAAATAGTATATGAAAACATGTATGTAAAACTCCAGCAATGAGATAATTAACAGGATGGAATTCATTACCCAGGATATAAGACAGAACATTACCACATTCAGAAGTCCTCAAATGCTTTTCCATGTGTGTTCTTCCCTTCCAAAGAGGGAGATTTTCTTTCTTTTTTTTAAAACTGTAATTACTTTCTTACTTCACTATTCATTTTTGGACAGTATCTGATTTCTCCCCTCAGGTGCAGTCCTCGTAGTTCTCCCACCATTACAGTACCCATGAAGCATCCCCACAGTCCCTGTGCTTTCCCCTCCCTGCTTTTGAGTCCCTTCTCAGAGGGGAAAGTTTCTATAGAGTTTTGTATTCTTCATGCTCTGCATATTTTCCTAATCAAAGAAAGTTTACTCTTGACTTGTTTTTAATTTAAAGAAATGCTGTCAAATGAAAATAGCCTTTTTTTTTTTTCCAGATTTGCTTCTTTCATTCAGTATTACATCTTTAGGATTTATCTGACCACAATCATAAAGCATTATTTCCCTGAAATGATCACACCAGGATTTATTTATTCATTCTCCTGTTCATGGATGTGGGTTGCTCTCAGAGTTCTGCTGATATACAATTTTGATCTACCTGGCTGTGTGTCTGTTTCAGGGTGTACACATGTAGGATTGTGACTGGGCTCTACATACAGGAGTGCATTGCTGAGCTGCTGTGTGTGACTTCACTTGTTAAGAGACATACAGAATGTCCCAGCGGTTTCCAGTTTGTACGCTGACTAGCAGTGGACAGCGTGGTCAGTATTTGAATTGTCTAACTTTCTAATACTTGGCAATTGGTCCTTTAAAAACTGTTCCTTATCTCATTATGATATTAATGAGAAAGAATATCTTTGATGGTTTAGGGCCTCAGGTATTTCCTCTTTAATGAAGTTTCTATACAATTTCCTTTGCCCATTTTCTTCCGATGTTATCTTTTATTTTGATTTATAGGAGTTCTTTTTGCATTCTGAATAGTGTGTGTTGTGAATATTCAATTTGTGGTTTCTTCTTTCAATTTGTGGTTCCTATTTGTATTCTCTTTATAGTGTATTTTAATACACTATCAAGTAATGATAGTATACTAATGAACTGATTCCAAATGGATATGGAATCAGTTGGATTTATCTTTCCTTTGTGGTTCATGAGATTGTTTTTAGGTCTTCTTTAGGAAATTATGAATCTTTCTGTGGTAGGCAGAAAGTGACCTATAAAGATGAGCATGTCCTTGTCCTCAAGTCGAGTATGTGATGTTAATTTCACAATGACTAAACAATTAGTTATTTTTCTTATGTCAATGATTCAATTCTTTTGGCATAAATTTGCAAGTCAAAAAATTAATCACAGATTACTTTAACGTCTTTCAAGTTTAGTACTTGTAAAATAGTCTCAGCATAATTTCTCAAACTCTTCTTGGAAATTTTAAACATGGCTGTCTGTGTGATTAATATCAAAAGGATCAATGTATGAGAAAAGCAATGAAAATTCTGCTTAATTTTAAAGTTTCCAAGGAGGAAAAAAGCACGTATGGGTTTTTTTCTTTGGGGAAAATTTGTTCTGCCCTCAGGGAAGAACTAAAGAAAGATCAGCCTCTACAGACCAAGGGAGACCTTTTCATACTTCCAGGGGACACTTTCAGTTTCAAGGGAATTATGAGTAAAATTGATCAATTATTGCTAGTCTAAATAAATTGCTGCCTTTGAGGGTTCAAAGACCTTTCTAGAAAGTAAGTCAAATAACAAACTCAACAAACCTATTTAAATATTAGCTCTGTTACTGAAAACTATTTTGCATTTATTCTTTGTGTAAAGTAAAGCAGGCTGAAAGTCAGCATGCCCTCTAAAAGGAAAATACTTATATTTGCCAAATTTTACTTCAAGAGTTCTTAAATCTTGCTTAAAAGATCAATTGCATTTTATTTGGCTTGGTTCATTTTTTCATTTCAGCAAACATCAATATTTCCCCCTTCCGACTGTCATTGTCAAAGTTAATATAAAAAAATTGTAAGCTTGGTTTCTATGAGCAAGTAAGTAGCTTTGGGGAAATAAGAGAAACATTGTTTATTGGGGGAACAGTGGACAGAAATAAACCCCTAAAGCATTTCAATTTCTATAAAGCAAGAGAATGAAGATGTATTTTTCTAAAATGTTCCACTTAAGTATTAAGTTCTTCCATGGGCAAGCACTGGGGAGAGAAAGAGGGAGGGAGAGAGGGACGGAGGGGGGAGATGGGAGGGAGGGCAGGAGGGAAAGAGAAAGAAATAGAGAGAGGGGGCATTTTTCCTGATCTCACTACAGAAAATATTCCTCCTAAACATGAGATTTTCTTTAATCAGTGGGGAATCAAACTGGCAAAAGTATATTTACTGCTAAAAAACTTTAAAACACTACATAAGTTTCTTAAAGGTTAGGGAACTATCTTATTTTAGTTGAGAATTATTATTGTATTTAAACAGATGATAGTGGGGCACATTATATATTGATGTCACCTCTTCTCTCCCTTGTTAACTTCTTTACCTAGCTGATTAACAACACTCTGTCTCATCCTGGCTTTTCACTGTATGTGTAATATACTAGAGGGAGGCAAAATAATTCAATATTGGGAAAATGAAGTTTTCCATAAGCATAAAAGGATGATCCACTCCTCATGTTGATCCACTCCTCATGTTGATCTAATTTGTATAAATGAACAACCCATAACTCTCTCCTGAATCTGTCAGTAGGAAGAGAACTTTTGAGAAAGGACTTTTGTGTATTGATAAAAAGAAAAGATGGCAGACTTTAGTCTTAAGGCTCTAACACATCAGTACTACACAATTTCACACATATACACACACAAAAAGAAGCTGCCCCTTTCTCATCCAGATCAATGATATCCAAAGCATAGACTAGAGGAAAAAATGGTAACTACTGAGGAAGCATTTTAATATCATTTTAATTCTGACTCTTTTATAACTTCAGATTTGTGGAATGATGAATAGATGCAAGCATTTATGCATTACCACTAGCTACTCACTTGAGACATATTCTCCATTTTCCAGTTCCAATTCTCAAAACACAGGTACTTGGATTCAAAATTAAAATGAGGGGATTATAAGGAATTAATGAAAGCAGACAGACTACTGCATTGCTGTGTTTAAGTTGTTGCTTCTGGATTTTGTAATTTGCACAAAAGCAATTTAATTGCTCTGTACCACTGTTTCTTCACAGATAAAAATAGGGATTAGCAAGGATGCAAGAGAAAAAGATTGCCAAAGGAAAATTTAGATATTGCATGACTGTCCCTCTCAATGCAAAGGAAGCCTGGGAGGAATAGGAAGACTTTTGTGCTGGGTAAGTCAACTAGCAAAGAGTGTAATTACAGACCATGTACTTACCGATAATAACAGTGTTGTCATCAGCAATTAGCAACTTGCTGTGGACATAGATGAGCTCAGTGACTAGGTTTCCTTCAAGCACCGAGTGTGTTCTCAAACCACAGAATGATATGTAATTTATCCACTGGTTACCAACTGTAAATTAAAGAAGAAATTGCTAAAATTCATATGACCAAGCTCAGTAAAAGCACAAAAAATGCTGCTGTCTTTCAAAATTAATTATACTACCTACACAGGTTTTTAAGAAGTTAAAGAGAACCCACAGTGTATGTGTAGTGCATATGTAATATCTTCAGAATTCATCATGGATTTACTTTTGCTATCTCAAGAGTCTTGTATGGTTAGCTTGGGTGGGTATACATTTTTTAACATAATCTTTAATTGGATGCCTTTAAATTATGTTGCTGCCTCTCTGTTTACTATATTTTCACTAGTCTATATTTTGGATATCATTAATTGGGATGCAGAATGAAAGCGTTGTTGAAAGATGTGTGTGTGTGTGTGTGTTGTGTGTGTGTGAGTGCACATGTGTACTTGTATTAGAAATTATGTAGTAGTGATATGATGTAGCCCTAAACTATATCTTCCTTTGGTTTAGGCATTCCAAAAACATATTCAAATATGAACATTTTATTGTAATGATTTGTCCCGTAACTACTGAAGAATGTTAATTACAGATGAACCAGAGGATATAGCCCATGAAATCGGTGTGACATTTGCCATTGATTTTGGTTGACAACTACCGTAGTTAGTTAAATCAGACTAAAGATATGCACTCAAACTGCCTAATGTAAAAATATATATATAGTTTGTAGCATATTTGGCACAAAGCAGAATGAAATTGTATAGACTTGGGGTAAATAGAAAAGTTAGCAATCAAAAGCCACTCCTAAATTAATAAAATTAGGAAGTGAAAGAGTTCTGACTGTATTTGACATTGGAGAATTTTCTTTGGGGCAAGCAGTACCAGGTATGTACTATAAATTATTACCCTCTTGTCATGTGGGGGACATTTAGGTGATAAGAAGGAATACGTTCAAGGAAAAGTCATTCCATAATCATTACCCGGCATGAGTGTTAGTCACAGCTTTTATGGTCTCTCTCCCACATAGCAGTTGTTCTGGATAAGCAAAGCCTGATACTAAGAATAAATGGAGTGGAACCAAGCCATCACAAATTCTAATAGAAAGAAAATAGAAATGTTTTTTCTCTTTAAAACAACCTGAAGCATACTAATGGAAGCAATGGTAGTTCATGTTAAATTTGCTGAACTTTTCATGTATAACTGGTGTTTTCTATTTTATGGTTGATGGTATTCAGTGTTTCTATTAAAAATTGGTTACTTGGAAAGAAATTTGTTCATAGGTTATATATAAAGATTGCCCCATTTACAGATGACCCTTCCCTATATCTGTGTGATACTGTAACTGTGCTCATACAATGGTGTACTACTACATATTGTGAAAGAAATGAACTTCTAAAAAGTTCTACGTAGTGAGTTTTTTGAAAATAAATTTCATCTCTAATGAAATTTCTTCTATCTCTTAAGGTAGACTGGAAAGATGCTTAGTTTACAGCATCTCCTACTCTTTAAAGTCTCCTTTTATCTAGGAGACAGAAGTATTTCCTCTTTTAAGTTCTTCATGCCCATAAAATTCCTGGAAAATATTCCTAATAATATTCCTCATATGTTTTTGTATATAGTACAAACATTTATTTCTTCTCCATTTCTCTTACTATTGTGGGGGTCTTATATGCCTTTACATCCTTAATCTTTGCAAAGGATCAAAAAGCGTTTAAATAAATGAATGAACAGATGAATAATTATTCAGATGAAAGCTAGTAGCTTAGCTTTGATTTCTCTGTATCATCAGCTTTCCAGCAATTAGGTGATGATCTAAAATGTTAAGACATAAAGCGGCTTTTTAAAGGTATTATGCGGCAAGTCCTTTGCTAAAATAAGTAATGTTTTTGCATTAAGTTTCCATTATAAATCTTTATTGAACAATATAGTTGAACCAGTAGATATGTGTGCATTAGGACCACATCTTTGGGGACTTGGTAGGGGTAAAATCTGGGAAACCACTCCAAAGGTTATGATTTGGTAGAAATGTACAAATCTGTAAATGTCTTAGGGGATAGAATACTTCAAATGAGACTACAATATAGCCCTGGCATTTAGAGATTTAAGATTAGTGATACACATTCAGAAAATAATATGCCATGATCAGTGAGATGCATTCCAGGGACAGAAAATACTCAGTGCAAGAAAGCACATTAATATAAAACATGATATGGATGTCAGGTATATACTATATGATTAAGTCAATAGATGTCGAATTTGTGTACATACACATGCATATGTTTACAAAGACCAAAAGTATTGACATTCTAGTACCAACAATTGTAGCCAGCAGTTTGATTTGGGTTTCTACATGCCACTTTCCAATAAAAACAGCCAAGTGACTTGGAGAAATGGCTAATTTCTGGAATAGTTTTGGGAATGTACATGAAAAGTCTGTGTCACTTATTGTGCCAGTTTGAAAATAAGCTGATGGCGATATTTCAGAGCCCATAGAACCCAGCTTAACAAGGTCCAAGCAAAACTATATTCCACTTAAGAAAAGAAGTTTCTAAATCTATACTGATACATTGAAGTGAATAAATACATAAATAGACAAGGAAAAACTTTCCTTATAGCAGAATTTTAATAAAGAAATTTAGTGGAAAATAATAAAAATAAAAAGATGATGGAATGGAAAGTAATGTTTGGCAATCATTATAGTTAACAATTGGTTCAGGTAAGAATCATTAACATCTACTAAAGCCAGGGCATACATAAAATGTTTGATGAAAAGAAGGCAATTTTTTATACTCAAAGTGTTTTTCTACAAAAACAAATCTTTACAATGGAGAATCTTGGTGGATACCATCTTTCCTATGTGAGCAAAATGAACACAAACTATAATGGCACAAATAAATATCACATTCTTCCTGACATGGTGCACCAACAACATGCTGCTTCTATGATATCCCTGCAGAATATAACCTGAATCTAATCAAAGAGAAGCAACAGAAATTTCTGAATTAAGGGCTAGACTACAAAATAATTGGTCTGCACTCTTCAAAAATATCAAGGACATGCATGTCTCCCTTTCAAAAAGCAAAAACAAAAAATGATCAGAGGATTATTGCAGATTACAGAAAAATAAAAATTACATGACAATACAAGTAACCTGTGAATGCTGATCCAATTATGGGCCAGCATATGTAATTTTCCCCCCTTCCCTGTAAAGGACATTGGTAAAACAATTGCCAAAAGTTAAAAAAGTCTATAAATAAGATAATAGTATGATATTAATGTGAATCTCATTCATTTTGGTAGTTGAAATATGGCTGCTTTATACATGTCTTTGGTTTAGAGACATTTATGTATTTTAAGGGTAAATAGACCTCATGGTTGCAATATATTCCCGATTGATTTAGAAAAAAAAAAAACAAAAAAAAAACCACCTAGCTATCTTATAGTCTATTAAGAGAAAATGACATAATAAAGAAGGTAAAATTGAATGTTAACATGAATGAATGTTAACATTCAGAAAATCAAGATGAAGAATATATGGCAGTTTTGGACACTCTTCCTTAATTCTGAAGTTATTTAAAAGCAATTTTCTTAAGATGAGTAATACCGACAAGTTGTTAGGAACCTGAGGGTGTAAGACATGCAATACATTGTAATTTTCTAAGGCACAGATTAGTGCCATTCCAGAACAAGGTTGGGGAGCACCAGCAACATATCAATTAGGTAGTGAGCTTCAGCCACATCGACTGTGCCTACAAAATCATTCTTATGAGGCAATAAAAACATTATATCCTTATAAAAAATGCCCTAAGGAAAAAAGCTAATGGTTATTACCGGTAGCAGGACCCTCCCCCAAAAGATGAGTGTTCCAGGACAGAAAGTGGACATTTGGGAAGAATTGTAGGGCAGCTATCTAGTGTAATGGGGCATCTATTTGCAATACTGATGACTCTACCATGCGCACCACATGAGAAAAAAAAGCAAATAGGGGAGCTTATTTCAGACAGCACTTTCATTTGTGAAGAAAATGGGTTCCATAGGTAATAGATACAAGGTTGGTGGTGTCAGCATTTGCTATGGGCATATATTAAAAAACAAGTGCTTCATAAGAAAATAAGAGAAAGCAAGGAATATGTACAAGTATTTATATGAAGTGATGGATGTTGACAGTATTAGGGAAGTTTCCAGATGATGTGTCGTGGGGTTATTTGAGAACCTGGAAGTTTATAGAGACATTTAGGACATATCCATCATAAACACTGATACTTACAACTAAGTCAATGTTTATAAGGACATTTTGTAAAAGGACTTCAAGAGTTACAGGAATTTGCTACTTAAAATCTTACAGTACTTTAGATGTGTATATTTGTAATCCTAATTGAATACCTCTAATTTTTTTGAGAAATCATACTAAATTGGCTGCTTAAATGCCATAATTCAGAAAAATTATAAATATAAAGAAACCCCTGAAGGCTGGAGTATCAGCTAATTATACAATCATAGCTACTCTTTTCTTCAGGAATTTCAACATGTTCATAGCAATAGCTCTGTTATTTCTAAAGAATTAAAACAGTGGAAAACTACAGCTCTCTATTGAATTAGAGATTTGCTAGCACATGTATTTAAAGCACATGTATTTAAATACACATCTACAAAAACAAAACCAAGAATGCAACACTGTACCTCAAAAAGTATTTATGTAATTAGTCAGTTCTTCCATGTTTAGAGTATCAACATTCTCCCCACTGAGATGCCTGCTTTTGACTTCTCAGGATACTTGTACTTCAAAGTCTTTTCATAAAAGGTTTAAAATTGAAATGACTATTTGTGTTAAAATCCAATGCAATTTTTCCCCTTGAATAGGCAAAGGTAGGAAAAGGTTCCAGAACATAAGGAAGTGCTTTACAATACGCTCAGGACATTTTTATGGCTGAGAAACAAAATAATAGGCTTGTTCTAACTTTTTATTCTTCTATAACCTCACCTTTGCCTTTTCACTAGTCACTGCCTACATGACTGGCTTCCATGGTTTTATCAAAATACCTTTAACATACATATTCATTCACTATGATCTTCTTTTTAAGATACCAGAGAATATAAGTAGAGATAATGTTCTGGTAAATCTTCTGTGTCCAGGAAGCAATTAGATACAACTTTTGAAAGTTTTTATTATTGGTGATATATATATCTTATGTTTAAAGTTGATTCTGAAGATTGTTAGACTGAGAAACCCATTAGTGAAAAAGTTTTAAATGCCTAACACCTGTCTACATATATGTGAATCAAAAATGTAATGCCTGCATTTTTAAACTTCCAAATCACTTAAAATTCCATATACCATAGCCGGGCGTGGTGGCACATGCCTGTAATCCCAGTTATCTGGGAGGCTGAGGCTGGGGATCACTAGCCTCTTAAAAAAATTCCTATACCATAAAATTCATACCTTTTAAGTGGGAAGTCTGGGCCTCTTTCAGTATATGCACAAAGCTGCATAATCACCACCTCTATCTAGTAGAAGACATTAACACCTCAAAATAAAAAGCCAGACCCTCTAGGTCACTCCCTTTTCCACTTTCTCCTGGACTCTGGCAATAACTACTCTACTTTCTGTCTCTATGGGTTTGTCTTATATTAAACAGAATAGTCTAGATAATAAGTGGTCTTTTGTGATTTCTCTTCACTTCATATAGTAAATTCAAAGTTTATCCATGTCTCAGCATTTATATATAAGTTCCTTTTTTGTATTTCATTTGTTGAATGGGGGTATTACAGTTCAGAGCAGAATTGTTGGTTTCATGCTGATGTGATGCTTAACTTTTGAGGAACTGCCCAGAGACTGTGCCAGTTTGAATTCCCAAAATATTGGATGAGGGCTCCGCGAGCTTCACATCAATACCTTTGTAGTTTTTCAAATTCTAGCTACCCAAGTAGGTATGAAGTTGTATCTCGTGGCTTTTATTTTCATTTCCCTAACGACTAATGTTGTTGAGCATTTTTCAGCTGGCTAATTGCCAAAGTATATCTTCTTTGGAGAAATGACCCTTTGCCCATTTATAAATTGTATTGCTATGGTTTTTGATTTTGATTTGTGCAACTTATATATTTATGAGCTCCTAAGGAATATGATTTGAAAACATTTTCTCCTACTCTCACTTTTTTTTTTAAAAAAACTCCCTTGATAGTGTCTAATGTAACACAAAGGCTTTTCTAGTTCATGAAATACAATTTCTCTTTTTAAGTTTGCCTTCACTTTGGGTGTTAAAGCCACCAAAAAAATCACTATTTAATCTAAGGTCACAATGATTTATGGCTATGTTTATTGCAAAATTTTGTAGTTTTAGCTTTTAGATTTAGGTCTTCGAACAATTCTGACTTTTTAAATAAATGTTATGAAGTAGCCCTCTAGCTTCATTCTTTGTATCTACCTAGATGTTCCAGCATCATTTGCTGAAAAGCCTAGTCATTAAAATTCAACTGAACATAATTGTAAGAATTTGAGAATTCCCAAATCCATGTCTTTGATCTAAATGTCTAACCATATGTCAGTACCATGCCAAACTACTACAGGACTGTAGTAAGTTTTGGAATCAGGAGTTTTTCTTAATTTTCATAACTGTTTCAGCTATTCTAAATGCCTCATGAATTCCATGTGAGTTTTAGGATCAGTTTGTCAATTTCTGCAAAAAGGCAGTTGAGGTTTTCATAGGATGTTGGAAATAATGATCTAAAGAATGTAGCGATCTGGGAAGTTTTGGGAAACTAAAGGTTTGTCAATTTTGCCAACATTTTCAAGGAATAACTTTTAGTATTTTATTTTATCATACATCTGCCCTTCATTATTTCCTTCACAATTTTTTTTTGTATAATTTGTTCTTTTTCTAGTTTCTTAAAGTATAGGATATGGTTATGGGTTTATTTCTTTTTTGATATAGGTATTTATGCAGGTAGAAATATCCCTCTAAGCATTCATTTACATGAATCTCCTAAGTTTTGATTTGTTGTTTTGATTTTCATTGTCTCAAAATATTTTCTAATAACCCTTCCAGGGTCTTCATTGATTTGGTTATCTAGGTTGTGCTGTTCAATTTCCATTTACTTGTGACTTTCTAAACTTTTTTTGGTTATTGATATATAGATTCATTCAGCTTTGAACACCAATATTTCACATGATTTCAATCCTTTTGAATTTATTAAGATTTGTCCTATGGCTTGTTACATAGTTTATCTTGGAGACTATTCCACAAATACTTGAATGTGTATTTTGCTAACATTAGGCAGTTTCTTCCATAGAGGTCTAACTGGTTTCAGTACCAATATTTTGTACAGTTGCTCCATGTATTATTGAACATGAGGCACTAAAGATTCTATCATTTTTGAATCGTCTACTTCTCTCTGTAATCCTGTCCATTTTGTGCAACATACTTTAGCCTCTATTGTCAGTACCTACATATTTGCAATTTTTATATTTTTCTTAGTGGATTAGCTTTTTTGTCTTTTTTTTTTTTTTTTTTTGAGACTAGGTCTCGCTAATTTTGCCCGTGGAACCCCAGGCTCTCGTTGCCCGGGGTACCACAGACTCAAGCAATCCCCAGCCTCAGCTTCCCAGGTAGCTGGGATTACAGGCGCGCACCACCATGCCCAGCTATTTTTTTTTTTGGAACTAGGGCTTGCTACGGGCCCCAGGCGGGACTCGAACCGCCATCCCTAGCCCCCGCCGCTTCATACGCTGAAGCTTACAGGCACGAGCCATCGTGCCCAGCTTTAGCTTTTTTGTCTTTAAAGCATATCCTCACATAAAAAATTTTTGCCTTAAGATCCCTTTTGTTTGATACTGGTATAGCTCCTCCAGTTATGTTTTTGGTTGTTGGTAATACAGATATACTTTTCATCCTTTCACTATCAATCTATTTATGCTTTGAATCTACAGGAGCTTCTAGATGATAGCATAAAGTTGGATCATTAAAAATAAAACCATTCTGCCAGTTGCTGCATTTAATTGAAGCGGTTGGTCCACTTGTATTTAATACAAATACCGATCAGGAAGGACTGACTACTGCCATTTTGTTTCTTTTTTCAATTGTTATATATATATATATATTTTTCTTTATTTCATTTCTCTATTTTTGCCATCTTTTATTTTGAAAGGATATTTTCTAGCATACAATTTCAACTCCAATGTTGTTTCTTTTACTATATTTTAAGTTAGTTTCTAGTGCTTTCCCTGTGTACTACAATCAATATTTCCTTTTTCATGTGCATCAATGAATTCTTTCATAAGACTGTTGGTTGTTTTGAGAATCATACACAGACATTTCAATCTGTATATAAGTCTTGACAAAATAAAAATCTCAAAATCCATGTAGTTGCAATTTCTTTTAAAATAGTTATTCTAGTGAATTTCTAGCTTAAAAATTAGGGACAAATATTTCTTGACTGGTTATCAAGTACCTATATCTTCGAAGATCTTTGATATCTTTAAAATTCTTTTACATTGTAAGTCTTACCAAAACACAAGTTTGTGTTATATACTACAGTCTAAAATTTTAAAGCTTTCATTGAAGATTAACAAAGTTACTAGGAAAACTGGTGTACTAGGACCAAGATATTATAGAGTAAATGAAATTCCCACAAGAGAGGGAAGATCAAGGGTGATTAGGAAACAATCCTACCAAAAAAGTATCATGGAAATGGAAGTAATTTTGAATCCATAAGAGAGTAAATGCAGAATCATGGCTCCAAATTGCCATCTAGTATGTTTTGTAAAAAAGGATACAAAAACTATACCCATCAATGGAATGTTTGCTGAAACCCAAAACAGCCAGACTCTGGTATTCAACATTTCACTATTTTCTCACTGTATTAAAAAATAAACAAGCAGCAAGTCATTTTACTTAACAAAAAACAATCTACACTTAGATAATCAACTGAGGTTGGTTTCATCTTAATTTTTGCTTATTAATTTCCCCTTCACTTTTAAAGAGTAGTTTTGTGAGATGCACAACTCTGGGTTCACAGGCTTTTCTTTCTGCATTTTGAATGTGTCATCATACTGCATCCTGAACTCCATGGTTCCTGGAGAGAAGTAGGTTGTTAAGTATCCCTTAGAGTGGGCTATTTGCTTCTCTCTTCCTATGTTCAAGTCTCTCTTTTTCCTTTTCTTTCAGTAGTTTGATTGTGATGTGTTTTGATGTATATACCTTTAATTTTATCCTACTTGACCTTTTTTGAGTTTCTTGAATGTGCAGGTTTAGGTAATAATCAAATTTGGGAAGTTTGTAATTATTTCTTCAAATATTTTATGTGCACATTTCTTGCTACCTCTTTTTCTGGGATTCCCATTGTTCATATGCTTGATGGTGTTTTACATATTTTCCAAGACTCTGTTCCTTTTTCTTTTTTTTCAATCTTTCTTACTAGACTTCAAATTTTCAAATGTCCTACCTTTAAGTTTGCTGTTTCTTTGGCCTGTTCCAATGAACATTTATTTCATTTCAGTGTTATATTGACCAGCTCTACAACTTATGTTTGGCTGTTTTTGCAGAACTTCTAAATTAAAAATTCCATATTCTCTTTTGATATTTTATACTTGTAGAGACATGGTTTCTATAGTTCTCTTCAGTTCTTAACTAATTCCTTTAGTTCCTTAAGCAGAATTAAACTCTGTTTTAAAGCATTTTAGAAATGCCAGACAGGTCAAATTTTGACAATTTTCTGCAAATTGTGAAGGAACAATTTCAAACTGACTTTGTGCTCTACAGTACTGATAGGTGGCTGGTTCGTACAATAATTGAGGAGATTTTGGTTTCAAAAGTTACTGTGGAGCTAAGGAGAGGGAGATAAGTATATGGCAAGTTAGAATCCATAAAGCTTGCTGTTTTCCTTTTCTTTCTTATTCTTTTTTTTTTTTTTTTTTTTTGAGACTAGGTTTCGCTATTTTTGCCCGTGTAACCGCAGGCCCACATTGCCCGGGGTACCACAGACTCAAGCAATCCCCAGTCTCAGCTTCCCAGGTAGCTGGGATTACAGGCATGCACCACCACACCCAGCTATTTTTTCGGACTAGGTCTCGCTATGTTGCCCTGAGAGGAACTCAAACCCTGATCCCTAGCACCAGCTGCTTCATAGGCTGAAGCTTACAGGCATGCACCATCACGTCCGACAAACCTGCTGTTTTTCAACCAAGATTCTGTTCTGTTTCCGAATAAATACCCCTGCCATTATTATTAGGCTCTGATTACTTCCAGATATCTGAAAAAGTTGATTTTGGCAATTTTTGTCACTTTTGTGTCGAGGTAAAGATTCTTATTATGTAATTTTTGATGATGATTATTTTTCAGTAACATATATGCATATTTTAAAGACTTTCTTCCCACATTTGGATATACTCTCTAGTCTACCAAATCTGGAGGCTATCCATGTAAAATAACATCTCTTAAAAATCCATCTAGTTTTGTAGCATGTCTAGAGGCAAGATCACATGGCATCATATGATTTAATGACAGGGTCTGATTTTTCCAGACAATTCTTGTGGTCAGTTAAGTTGAAATTCTTAGCCCTATTGATCACATTTCCACTATTCTTCTGCTCCCACATCCCCTCAAGACTTCCCTCAGTTTTATTTACACATAACCCTCCTTTCCACTATCACCGCATCATTATCCCTTCCCCTACCAGCCAGTGTATTTCTACTTTACTTAACAATAGTAAGTGAATATTCACATAAACACCACTTTGATGATAAGGTTGCTCCAGAGGAGGATGCTACCAACTTTACCTTATTTTCTAGCACTTGTAATAAGATCTTTGGTACTATTACAACTGGACCTAACCTGAACTAGAGGTCAGACTACTTGGGTTTGAACTGTAAGTTTCTGTACAATTTTCTAGACTTATTGCACTGAATATAGAAAATTACTGGACACCTACTTAGTGCTGAACATAGTCAGCTCTAGGACTCTACTTAGATCTCTAATCTTTAGTCACAATGTATTATAGCTAAAGATAAGTAGGAGCAACTAAGAAGATATCTGAGAAAGTACCTTTGAAAGTATAAAGAACTGCAAAAGGGAAAGAAATTACAGTGGTTTTTGTTCTTTTATTTATTTATTGCTAATAAAATAATGTCAAAGATTTAGTCAAGTATTATTGTGGCAAAAATGGTTATATATACATATATGTATATAGTTATGTACACATATGTATATATGGTTATACACACAAAAATATATACAATTGGATATATACATATATACACATGTATATGTGTGTGATTATGTGTTTATGAACCGTATGTGTTTATGAACCATAAATATAAGGTCGTGTGCATATAAAAGAGGTTGACTTTATAACCCTCTTCTTCAAATCAGGGATGACATTTATCCTGTCTATTCCCCTGGACAATGGAGAAGATATAGAAGAGACATTATCATCTTTTTGAATTAGCTTAAAATCCCTAATATCAAAATAGTTCTTAAAAATGAATAAAAATAAGTAATAAGAACCAATTATAAACACACTGCCATATTTTATTACCTGTGCATACTTATTATGGTGCCTTTATGTGAACACTGGCTTGGACAATTTAATGAAAATAAGTAACTTAGCTGAAAATTTTGTGGGTTATCTTTTGTGAGCAGATTTCAACAATTACACTGTGAAAACACTAATGATTACCAAGACCTCTCTGAAAAAAGACATGGAGGGGAAAAAAGCAGTAACTTACGCTCTGCTTTCAATTGCCCAAGGATGGAATTTTCTCCTCTGCACATGGTTCTAAAAATAAGTAAAGGAAAAAAAATTATGGAAGTTTCAAAAGAACCAATCACAATTACAGTATCTGTGGGCTAAAATTCTAATCCAAGTAAAAGAAAATAAGTGACAAATTTTTACAAAAGCCTTAAAAACCACATGGATATCATTTTGTGGTTGTACTAATGGAACAATGTAGTTGTTTTAAATTGATAAGTGGAAAATTTATAAAATTTATGTTAGATTTCAAAAGACATGCTTTTTAAAAAGATGGGTTTTAAGTGAATATTCCTGGAAAATTGGGTGATTAAAAAATAAATTCAGAATTTGTCAATATATAAGAGTACTTATAGAAACATACACACATTTCACAGAGGTGAAAGCAATCAGTAGAGCAGTTTCAGAACTTTAAATAAAATCCATTATACCTGGACTGTCTCTGTAAAGTCAATAAGCCCTTAAAAAAGTGAAAATTATGATCTCAAATAACTAATTGCTGATAACTTTGTCTCTTAGTCTCTTAAAATAGTCAATGAATTATAAAGAGTGACAACATAAAAAATTATGTTCCATCTGCTTGGTCTATGAAAGTCATTAAGAATACAGCTATTCCTGAGAAATGTTGACATTATTAATGATGATGCCAGCAAATAGGGATTTTTTTTGCATAATAAAAGGTTATAGTTTTGGTTGCTGAACAAAAGCCAAGCATGTTATTTCACTCAGCTGGTTCAAATCCAAAAAAATAGTCATAGAAAATAATTACAATTGATAATATTCCAAAAATAACATTAGAATGGCAAATGAAGTGGGTAATATCCAATTAAACTTTATGTCAGTGCCTTAAATACTTGAAAATCTTTGTTTGTATTGTTTTATCACAGATAATCTTAGAAATGGGCAGATCTCCAATTCAAGTGCAAAGCACTGTTAAAGTTCTCATACACTGTAACTAGACAAAATTACCCCAAAAGAAACAACAGCCAAAAAAACCCCTTTTTACTTGAATTTATGGCAGATAGCTACAGACTTAAAAGTGAGAAAGAAACAAGAGAATTAAAAATATGTATATTTCCATCACAATGGGTCATTCAAACATACCAGAGTACCCTCAAAACCTTCATCGGGTGCTTCTATGTAGGGGGTTCATGCAAGAGGGAAGTATCTCCCTTCCCCAGTTTGAGCCTTTATCTGCTTTACACAGTGGGGTTCTGTGTAAGGTCTCATTTGTTCCTTCACACCAAAATGGTTTAATTAAAAAAGTGAGAAACACAGACCGTTATAAAAACAGAGAGAATGAAAGAAAACATCCAGGGTCTAGTTGTCACTTTGATGCACTGAAAGTGTGATCTGGAGCAAGATCGTTAATATCTCAGGTTACAGAACCTATAACTGGGAACTGGATTCAAGCCCAGGACTGTTCACTCTGCTCTCCCCTTCCATCTCTCCCCAGCATTGTGACCCAGAAGGAACAGCAGGGGTGCCCCTAGGTCACTTTTCACAGCTGTTCTTCCCTTGCCTACCCAGTCAGCATGCACTCAAGACTTCAGAAGGCTCCACCCAACAAGCTAGTGCTTTCTGTGCCTCCAAAGTGACCATGAAAACTGTGTGTTAAACTATCAAGAGAACTTACCACTTTCCCTAAAATTTTAACACAGGTGTAGTAGAGAAAATAATTAAAATCCCAAGAGAAAACAATTAAAATAAAAAGACTGTCATGCTTAACTTATTAGCAGAAGCTATTATTACCAACCTGGTTGGAGGCCTTACCTCCAAAAGAATGATAAACACAGACATGAAAATGATAACATTTTAAGCATCTAATTGTTTTCTTTTCTCACAGCAAAGAATATGGAATACTCAACAACAGATAACTGTAAATCAATAATGGGTGAGTATGCTTTCTGTCTGTCTCCTGGTCTCCATTTACAAGATATAGACAGAGAGACAGACCAGCAGATACATACATGCATACGTAGACATATCTATATGACTATTTCATAAATGAAGAATGGAGACCAGGTAAGCTATACATACAAAAGAAATGATAGGCAATGAATACAAAAAAGAGATTACTGGTTTAAGTCCTCTATACTTACACTGTGTCTTCGATCTACTATTGATAATTTTAGGCTGATTTCAATTTTATCAACTAGTAAATAGACAAGAATCAAAATTAAAATAAAGCAAACGTTCAATGCTCCACGGAATGGATACGAAGAAGCAGTTTCATTTCTTTCATCAGCTTATATGCCTGACTGATTGAAGGCTGAAAATAGAGGGCTCAGAACTTGGGCACCTGTAGTTGAAGTGCATTATTGCCTGTAGAGCATTTCCTCCTCCGGTTGAAATGTCTCCTTCAAAGCCTGGCAGCAGCGGTATCACAACATATACCCGGTACCTCTGGTTTTCCCTGCAAAAGTCAGATGGAGACAGAGTCACCAAAAAAGGACACAGTAACAGTTTAAAATGACAACCAAGCAGTTCACATGGTTTTAGAACAGAGTAATGGCTTCCTGTAATCCTTTCTGTCATGTTTCCGGGCTTGGAGACAGTGGCTGGATGGGAGGTCAGAAACAGCCACACAACCTGGAAAATAAGCAGAGCTTAGCAGTAAAGTGGGAGCTGTCCCACTATCTCTCCACTGCATGATCCTTCCTGGGGAAAAAATTATGGTAGGAGAGACTTGTTTGGATCCCATGACCCAAGCAGAGAGGGCTATGATAAAAGTTTGAAAAAGACATTATCATAATAAATGATGTATGATATATTGTAGCCAGAGAACGAGCTAAGAGTCTGGCAAACAGTCAGCACTCAGTTAATTATTGCTGAGTGTATGAGTTCCCATAGCCTAGCTGTCAGGGGCAAAAATACATTACCAGATCCAGTGAATTTCTCAGGGCAGAAGTCATCACTGTTTAGAAACTCTGGTTGGTTTCTGAAAATGAATTCAGGTGTATAATATTTCTCGGCCCCCTTTCCCAACTTTTCCCAGAAAAGTCAGAAAAGCCTTGACTTGCCTCAGCAATGATGTCACCTACAGAAGTAGAGAGTGAGGTTCCTTACTTCGATCTGGATTTAGCAAGTCAGAAATCTGGAGCATTATGTCCATTTGTCTGGAAGCAAAGCTGGTTCTTTGTGTTCACTTTCAAGGTATACAGGCTGAAGAGAAGGGCTGCAGTGACTGTGGGAAATCCACATACTAGGAGTCCACAGCTACCCAAAGGTGTTGCCACTGACCAATTCTCAAATCTAACCTTAAGTACTTTTGTATTTACTGCCTAAGATTCACTTTCTTCTAAATTACTAGTTTTCTCTTATGAGATGTGACTACCTTCCCCCGAGGGGTCATATTTCATTACAGATCTCCCTGAAGGTCATGTGCCTTTCAGGTCAAGTGTAAAGTACACTTTGGAGCAAGCACCAGGCAGCAGGGAATAGTTTGGAGATGAGTGCTGAACAGCAGTGCAGAGGCAGGGATTTGGAGGAGATTGCTGTAATGGCATGGATGAATCACTAGATGGCAAACACAGTTTGAGTTGGAAAGAAAAACTGAAGCTATGTAAATTGTTAAGGTTTACTTTTCCTGATAAGGGTAAGAGGCTTGTTTTCCTAAGTGGTAAATGGGATACTGGAAAAGAAGAGAAAAAAAAAATACCCAAGTTATTTCTCTCTAGTCAGTACTTGGAAGTCCAAATTAATTAAATTCAACATCATCTGGTCACAGTTGCCTTTCCAGAAACACCCAGAGCCAGGATCCTCCCAAGCTCCAGGGACAGGAGATTCTCACTCTTTGCTCAGCGCACCCTTCTACTGAGAAGATTCTCATCTCCCTCTGAACCTGGAATGCCCTTCCCTGCCATGCGTAATCCAACTGCCTCCAGGACAGCGAAAAACATCCTTCCTGGTCAACCACACTGGACTTTCCAGTTCAAGTTGCTTCGGCCCTGCCTCTGCATTCCCAAAACATACAACTGGGCCTCTATCAGCACCCCTCTTGCTGATACGTGCATCTCCTGTCTGGGAGATGTGATGAGGTCTTTTGAAACACAGGAAGTATGTCCACATGTTTTTCTATTTTTAGTCATGCCCAGACTGTCCCACACAGTGGGTACTTGGTGTTGGCTTTGAGAGGATGAAGTCACCCTCTCAAAGGCACGAGCAGGTCTGCATAAAACTGAATAGGAGTTTTTCTTTTAAGTTTTCAAATTGCATTTTATTTGAATTTTTGACTGGTGGTCAAATACATACAACACACCGTGATTTAAACATTTTTCAGCATGTTGCTCTGTGATACTGATCACATGTCCAGCCTGTGAGATAATCATGACATCCGCTTCCAGTGCTTTCTCATCCTCCCAAACAGAAGCTGGTAATTAACAGTAACTTCCACATCCACCTCCCTGCAGATCTTGTAACCTCTCATTTACTTTGTGTTTCTGTAATGTTGCCTGTTATAGCATTTTATCTAAGCAGAATCATAGTTGTCCGGTGTGTCTGACATTTCACTTCACACAAAGCCATCAATCATCCATGGTGTAGAGTGTGCTAGCAGGCCCTTCCTTCTTAGGGCTGAATAGTATGCCACCATGTGAAGACACCAGTCACTGGCGTATGGATACTAGGCTTAATTCCCCCATTCAGCTGTTGTGAAGAACACAAGAGAAACACTGGCATTCAGTGTCTGTTGAGTCCCTGTTTCCAGATCTTTTGGAAATACATGCCCAGGAGTGGAAATGCTGAATCTTCCCATTATTCTATGTTTAACTTTTTAAAGAACATCCAAATAATGCTCTTATGTTCTGTGAATGAATAATATGTGCACATAGTACCCAAGTTAAGAGGAAGGAGATAGTAAAATGTAAAAAAATTCTCACTCTTTTGTCTTTAGGTACATCCCTTCTCCATTACCAGTATCTTTCATGTTCTTCTAGAAACTGTCAATAAAATTTTTAAAAATATAGTCTTTTTCTCTATACAAATACTGCAATACTATGAAATTATAAACAATTTTCTGACTATTTTTATCATTAATTGGTGTATGTTGAAAATTCTTTTATCTCAGTACATAGAGTTCAATTCATATTCTGTTCATATCAGTATATATTTTAACATCTGTACCATAATACTTGAACCTGTTCTTTATTAATGAACATATAGATTATTTCTAATTCCGAGCTACTTCAACTCTTTCACCTTGTAAGTCAGTTAGTTTTCAAAGTTGGAAAAATCTTAGAGGTTGTATAGCTGGTCTTGAACAAGAAATGTCCATGATTATGTTTTATAAAATCCATAAAAATGGCTTCAAAATGGAAACCTAATCTGTAAGTTATTGAGAAAGGTCCTGCAAGAATCCTTTATCTTTGGGTAAGATACTCTTGCAAATTTGGTTTATAAGAATCCATTTATTCACATTTTCTTGTTCTTGGGATCTCGGATATTCACATCAAGGTTTTTGCTTTTTGATAATGCAGTAGTTCTTAAATTTTCTGAATGAACCTTTTTAACAGTTAGCAGATTGGAATAAATGACATAGATTTTCACTGCTGTAGAGAAAAAGGGCTCTAGGAATTCAAAGCACAAATCAATCATGGCTTCCTTTAAGCCAAGGAAGTGATAATATGCAAGGGTATGTCTAATCTGCTTCCTTAGTTTAATCCACAGAAGACAACAGCCATCAGCTGCTGAGGATTCTCATATGAAATGCTATTTCTAGTCATCCCAGATGGTTTAAGTGATGGCATCAACTCAGGGCAAGGACTGGAGTCTCTCTGTGCGGAGTTATTTATAATCTTAAAAGCAAGGTAAGATCAGTGGGCACCGAGCCATGATGCAGGCAATCACTTCATCCACTTCAGTTCAGAACAATTTATCAAATTGTACTCTTAGACATTTTTCTTTCAAAACGCATGAACACTTATAGCAGTGCTATGACTAATAGCTAAAAATTGGAAATAAATGCCCAATAATGGGATGGTGAACTAAATTATACCATAGCCACTTAATGGCTATAACTTTTTGCAGTCACTTAAAATGATCACTGTAACTTACTAGCAAGATATTTCTGACACTATGGTTGAAATGACCCCAAAGCTACATTATAATTCCAAGACAATAGCAATAGCAACCAGGTACCATAAATTACTAAAGATCTTTCCTCTTAAATGTGATCACTTTCCCCTCTCTGTGACTGGGGACATGAAGCAGGCATTGTTCCTAGGGTGGGCCTCTCCCAAAAGAACACGGACACAAACATGTCAACTTCTTAGATTCAGGGAGCTAGGTAGAGACTACCCATGCTGAAGAAGGAGTGTCAAGAAATCAGCTAGACTGTGGGTCACTCAGGCAGCCATGATGCCGACACAAATAAGAACTGTGGTTGCTGAGCTTAGTTTTTTCTTTTCATGGGGGAACTTTACATACTATAGTGTTATCACTTATGTGAGAGTTTGGGTCTGTAGCTTCTCAGTGGTTTGCAACATAGTCTATTTTATTTCATGTTTGGCAAATATATTCAAATGCAGCAAACTTTTCAGGGCTTCAGTTTTCTCATTTGTAATTAAGGATTTGGACAAAAATCATTCCCAGTGCACTAGAATGCTGGCCCTATTTAGCAACAAGTATGCATATTTTACATGCAACATGGGGCATATAATACATTGTATGTGCATTCATGTGGGCACACATGTGAAACATTTTCATTGGCTACCATTAATTTTTCCTTTATTGAGCTAACAGTGATCTACAATACTATGAGCTGGGGGACCACTTCAATGTATACCAACAACTCACCCCCACCATCCAAGCAACCATAGTCTTTTATCCTAGACCTCTGAGCCTCCCCACCCACGTTCCCATGGGCACCCTTCCTCAACCTCTAGAAGCCCCAGTTCTGCAATCATATTTCTAGGGGTTGTTTCTTAGTGACTATCTTTTGAAAACAACTAGCAGTTACAGGATGGTTGTTCTGGCTAAGTCCAGCAGACAGGACTCAAGTTTCATACTGGACTCAACAGCCTTTGGTAGGCATGTCCCTCTGGGTTCCAGGAAAGTTTCTACCAAAACTTTATTACACTGTGTCCAAAATGGCCCTGTTTTCAGTCTCAGGTTTTTTTTTTTTTTTTGAAGTTCAAGGCTACAAGTTTATTACTGATAAACCAGAGTCCCCTCAGTCACAATTTTTAAAAGAAGAGTCTTTCCCTTTCTAGCTCTATCTGCCAGGCAGGTGCTCAAGTTCAGAATGGTTGCTGGTCTGTGGCCTGTGCTGATCTTTACAGATCACTATCTACACAGATTGCTATTTATATAATTTTGGTAATAAAATAAAAGCATTTAAATGATCGACATCAAAAGTTTGCCTGTCCTGAACTGTTGTCTGTTTCACTGTAACTTCTACGACAGGAATTTTACAGATCTCTGAAGAAAAAAGTGAAACTTGTAGTTGGCTTACTTAATTTAAATGTTTTTAGTTCTTTTCATTATAGCTGCAGTTCAGAGTTCTTCAGTACAGTGCTTCTGAAACATACCCAATACTTTCTTTCAGCTTAGAACACTAATTATAGAAATGGTAATTATAGGATGTGACTTTTTCCTTAAACCGTAGAAATTTCTACCTAACAAGCAGTAACTTTAAAACATAAAATGTTCAAATCATATTTGATTTTTAAAATAATGTTCCATCATGGGATTCTAGGAGATTTATCAGACCATTTTCACTTCTCTTGACATGGCGAGCTCTATGGTTGAGTGGTGAAGAGCACAAGGAAAACTCCTAAAGATCTAGTTTGAGCCTCATTTCCATCCATCAATAGCTGAATGCCTTGGACTAGTTACCTGATCTCACTTAGCCTCAGCTACCGCATCTGTAGAATGGGAATAACTATATAACTACTTCATAAGATTAATGTGTGATTAAATGAGTGTAAATCACCAATGTGGAGGGACCAGCATCAGAAGTGGCCATGTCAGGTGAATGCACGGGATTGACGTGGGGGGTCTCTGCGCCCTGCAGCCGGCCATGGTGGCCCGCCACCCCACCTATGCACTCCGCACCCCCTGCCTTTGGTCTGGAGGCTGGAGTGCTGCTAGGGACCCGCGTCAGACGTGGGCCGTGTAGACTGGTACACGCACACCTCCACATGCTTGGACCCTGGTAGGGTTTTGCAGAGCAGGGCAGGGGGATGGACTAGATACTCCATCTGTTTTACTCTCATTCCATTCCACTTAGTCCTCAGGAGGAATTAGAAACAAAGAATACAAACATTGACATGGAAGGGGTGAGGGACCAGTTAAAGATCCTGCCCACACATCTGAACAGGATGCAAAATAAACATCAAGAAAGCCATTGCATAATGGACAGAGAAACGATCATGGTGACGACCTATCACAGAATCACACCTACAGCCTCACCAGGAGTGGATGGATCGTGTCCAGTCTGACACGATCTAAGAGTGCAAGGCACCCCTCCCCAATCCATGGGTGAGGAAGGCCACAGAACCAGGACATCGGCTTCACAGCAAAGCGGCAAACTGAAGGAGAAACAATGACCTGCAAAGGCCATCAACAGATGCCTCTTCACAACAAGTAACTTCTTTCCTGACAATGCCTGGGGATGATGCCCACTAAGACAGAGGGCAGAGCTATGAGTCGAAGAGACAGCAAAAGAGCACAAGAACAGACAATGAGTGACCTCAAATAAGCACGGACTGGCAGTGGTAGGAAACTGAAGCACATTTTCCTTATCTAGCAGTAGTCATCTAATAATTTAAAATAAGGCACATTGAACAAATCTGTAGTTAAAACAATTCTGTTGCAAACATAAAAACTCATTCTGAAACACTTGATTAGAGCATGGTGCTTCTTTATCCTTACTTGAATTTACAGAGTTAGCATATTTCCAGATAATGAATTTCCTGGAAATATCAGAGTAGTTTCTCAAATGAACTGGTTTCAAAATTGTTTTCACACCCTTTCATATGAGTTAGGTAAGGCAGATATTTTCCTTATTGGTAAAAAAAAATCATGGCAGAAAAACAAACTAATGTCCTCAAAAGGTCACAAATCTATACAGACAACAGAGCAGAAAAGAACCCAGGTCTTCCAGATATCTTGTCCTCAACAGCCTTCAGGTTTCCCAGGGATGTATTCCCCACACCAGTCACTTATGGGCAAACTGCAAAATCAACCTGGCATTGTGCTACAATTGTAGGAAACAGTGCATTTGAACAGTGTTCAAAATTCTGATTTTATTCAATGTAGTTTAATTGTTGATATACAGTGGCATTAAATCAATGGCTGACTTTCAGTGTGTCAACTCTGGTGACAGCCGTGCCAAATGCACTCTCTTGCTCTCTGTTTACCAAGGCAGCAGAATCATGCACATCAGATTTCCTTAAGCAAAATGGTTTCATCCTGAGAGACCATTCATACGTGGCACAGTGTTTGGAAACTGTTTTCTACCTGGACCAGTGTGTTTTCTTTTATTTTTAAGTATTTCTATTACGGTCTAAGCCACCTGATTTTATACTATGGATTATGATTTACTCTCCCTGATTTCTAGTCAGATTTGAGTTGTCAATACAGGTTCCAATTGTGTTGGAGGTTGGCACAGGTTATTTATTGGAGCAGATCTTTTATTTTTGCAGAGATTTCCACAGCTGTTCTTAGCTCAGGATCAGATGTACAATATTCTATGCCTCTAGGTTATGGATGAAGACAAGGAGGCTTTGCAAAAACCTGTTTCTAGAAAGAATTATGACTTGTGCAGGAATCAGAAGGAAGGGGGTGGGAGAAACAGAAATCACTTCAGGGAATTGGTGTGGGGCTAGATTCCAGCCTTGGCAGAAAAATAAAAGCTCAGCCCATTTGCTGGAGCTGACAATTTAAAGACCTCCATGTCTCCAGTGTGGGAGGGGCCTGGAAGTAAGCCTGTGCTCCTTTATCAGACTGAATGCTGACTGTCATTTCCCTCCATCTGCTATGTGCTTTTCTTTTTTTTTTTTTCCTAACAGTCAAAATGATACTTGTTGCTAGGCATGTGACTTTGGCAGGGAAGTTCCAAGTCAGATGAGTGAAGAATGGGGAAGCCAATAAAGGAAGAAGTGGAAAGAAAGGTCTCCCACAGCAGGCAGCCTGCAAGAGGGGCTTCAAGAACCTACTTTCCCTTTCCTGAGAATACAAACTCAGAGATTTGAAATTATTAAATGAGAACATTACAAACAGTTGGATTTAACGCATAATAATGTGGAGACAGGAAATGTTTCCAGGGTACCTGTGTGCAACCACTAAAAGTCTGAAAATAAGATGTATTTTCACTTTTTATATGTGATATGTGAAAGTGATATGACTGAGAGTTGAGAACTAAATGACACATATTTTGAAATTCAACATACCGGCGTCTCATTTTCTATAAAGTAATCATGAAATTGCCAGTCTTTAATGTGTTCTGGGAACCTCCAAGAACGAGACATTGTATGCAACATATGCTACCACACTATGCTCTCTGACTGAATATTCCTTTTCCTTTCAGGAGTTTAAGGTCAGCAGGAAAAGTTCAATCATAAACTATCTGACAGTTCCATCCAGCTCTAAAATGCTGAAATTTTTAAAGACAAATAAACATGCTAAAGGAAAAAATATTTCAGGCTCCTAAACATTTAAAAACTAATCTTACAGGTAGGTACACAACCTGCACTAAAGAGAACTCATAATGAAGATGACTGAAGTTAAGATTCATTCAGCTCTCTTAATTACCTGACCATAGTTCCAAAATTCATGATTCACTGCTCAGCCCAGTGAACTGAATGCATTTCTGCGACTTGTTTAAATTACATGAAATATTACTTTCCTCTTTTGTCACATGCACTTTATAGATAAAGCAGACAAACAATGTAACTCTGACAATGCAATTTTGCAAATTAGACTCACAATGACCCATATAATCAGGAGATTGGAAAGGATAAAAGAAATCACATATGTTTAAACTAAGACAAGACTGCTTTTAAACCATTTCAAAATCAGTCCTTTTGGTGCCTTTAAAAAAAAAGTATATAAGAAGGTAAAGAATTTAAAGGTTGCCTGTGAAAGCACAGACCACCACTAATATTTATGACCATATCACTGTTCTAGAAGATGACTAAGTAATCTTGGCTGCACCCAGGAGTTACCATAAGAACATTATAAAACAGAGATGCGAACCAGTCACCCTGAAGCTGAGTCCAGCTCTCTGCATTTCTGTAAAGGCTCTATAGTGATTCACAGGGGTAGTGAGAGATGAGGCCTACTGTGCTGGTATGGCAGGTGACCGTTGTATTGTGAAGTGCTGAGCCCTGACCCAGATCTCCATTCCCTGAATGCTGAGTGCTGGCCGCACACATAGAGTGGCCCCTTCTCCAGGAACTGTTTCCCATTGGCCAGTGGATCTGTCTCATTGAAGGTCATATACTTTTTCTAGAGTTGGCCTCTATCCAACGATTGGTCATTGGGAGGATAGGACAATAAAGCCACAACTATCTGCCTTGATCTGGGCACACCTGAAGGGGTCTTTAAAATAAGTGTCAAGGAATTGGAGTCACATGGGGCAGTGTCGCTGGGAAAACAGAGGGACAGACATCCAAAGACAGGTGCAAAGTCATTTTCTCCTACTGCTGCTAGTGTCCTAGACAAGTTACTTGACTGCCCGAACCTCAGTCATTAGCTCAGAAACTTATTCATTAGAAACAACAACAGAGGCAATGACAGTAACAAAACAATATGATCTTTCAGAATAGTTGTGAAGATGCAGTTAGATTTTATAAGTGTGAATTGTGAACTATACACAATTCTGGTAGTTATTCTTTTAAAGTGTTCTTATCTATAAAAATCCCACACATTTGAAAAAAATAAAAGTCCCATATGACCTGACAGTCAAAATAATGCCAAAATAATCCCCAAATTTGTACATATTTAATATCTCCACTGCATGTGCTCAATGAATTGAAATAATAAAATATGATTTTGTTTATTTTATTGCTGTAAGACAGAACTAAAATGAGTCATAAAATGAAATAGACCTAAGTATCAATTCCATAGGGAAAGAATGATTTTTCAATGCTACATATGGATATACTAGAAAAACCATATATCCATATGTAAATAATCTACTATTAAAAATATATTCTAAAAAACTCAAAATGTTTAGAATTCTTCAAAATTTTAATCATGGAGTTATCATATGACTCAGCAGCTCTACCCCTAGAATAATGGAAATATCTGCATTAAAAGCTAATATGGAGTTTTTATAGTGTCCGTATTCATAATAATAAAAAAAATGGAAATTATCCAATCTGCCTGTTGATGAATGGTTAAACAAAATGTGGCATGTCCAGTAGTGGAATATCACCTGGCAATAAAAATAACTTCAATGCAGATACATCTTATAACATTGAGAGAACATTAAGTTATACAAAAGAAGTTAGTCATAAAAGTTATACAGCAATGCCCAGAGAGACGGATCTACAGAGAAAGAACACAGATATGTCCAAAAGGGTAAGGGAAGTGGGACTGCATAGTGACTGAAAATAGATGTGGGCTTCTTTCTAAAATTATTTAGGAAATGGCTGCAAATATCTATAAATTTATTAGAAATCACTGTATTGTACATTTCAGTGTGTTGTATGGTAGGTGAATTATATTTTAATAAGTGTTATTAAAGACATAATTAGAAATTAGAAATAATGAGCCAAAGAAATAAGATAGAGGCTAACAAAAATTTCAGTATAACCCACTGCCAAATATTATGATTATTTTGCTTTGGTTTTTAAATTACCACATCTCAATGTTGGCCAAATCTAATGGACTGGTCCGGGAAAGAAAAATACCTATGGCTTGGAAAAACTCATTCCCTCAAAACTAAACTCAAAAATTCTCCGCAACTGACTCAGATTAATAAAAAACTGACTTCTAGCTGAACTAAATTCACATTTTCTAAGAAAAGACAGTATTTTTCAAATGGGTCCTTAAATGTCATTTTCACAGTAAACATACATTTATTTGCAGTAATAAATCTACCAAAAAGTCAAAATGTTACCTGTGGGCTTTCAGTATCCTCTGGGCAATAGCATCACCAACCTTGTTGAATACAACCTTGTCATCAGCACAACTTATGAAAAACTGGTTCTATGAGAAATAAATGGGATAATCATATCTTTCTTATTTCAGACTGTGTATATATATATGCATGTATATATATATATATATATATATGCACACACAAACTTTATACATGGCTTGTATGTATTAATGTGACATACATATATAACTAAAACTATATTGATATTATTAAAAAATGTTTCCCATAACAGACATGTTCTAATTGCTAAAATCATTTCAGGAAAATAACTGACAGAATGAAAACATCCTCATCTCACAAGTTCTCATGTCTTTCTAGATAATAACAACATATATAACATCTTAGTTAAACTGGTTAAATTATTATTTCATCATGCAAATTTCTTTTAGAGTGCATTCTTGGACTAAGGACTTTCTTAACTTAATATGGAAATTTGATTTTTTTCCAGATTCACATTATATATAGTGCCTATGATGAAAAGCTATTGGCAAATGTTCTATCTCATGCCAAATTTTATCTTTTTCCAAAATTTACAAAAACTTTTATCCTTTAACAATTTCTCTACCAATTTGCCTTTATTTCCTAAGATCTTTATATATATGTGTACACATGCATATAGCAAAAAAATGAAAAATACTTTTCATTTCTTTCTGCTTTAGTACTTCTGCATTCATGTACCTATAACACATTATTTAAAACTGCTACTTAAAAGGTTTAGTTGCTGCATAAAGCAGTTGAGTACAAATATTATGAACATTCTATCTACATAGATTGTTACAACATACCTGTAATTAAGCAAATCACCTTCTATTGTATTTATATAGACTGTTATAATATGTTGTGACTAATAAGGCTAATCATCAAAAAATAATCTTAACTCATTATCTCAAAATAAATAAATAAGCAACATGGAAAACATGACTGTGATCCTTTTACATTAGCTTGTATACTTCATACACATTCTACACTTTAGTTTGTGAATCGGAAAACTGCCTCCAGAAGACAAACTTACAAGAAAACATGTGCTGAAACTCATTTGATAATATTTCCGCTTAGGGCATGAAACATTCCAAATCTCGGTGGCAACTGAACCATATTTGTTTTCCTGAATATTACCAAGAAGCTTAATACTCCTCAGAAGCCGTAAACACACCCTAGCCACATCTCAGGTCCTTTACAGCTTTCTGGGGTGAGAGCAGGTGACTGCTGACAGCTTATTTTGGCTAAGGAGAGTCAGTGAGGCTTCTGGTCACAGTCATGAGTTCCTGTTCCTACATTGCACTAATGGCATCATTTAGCAATCATGGTGGCATTTAACAATAGGTGATTTTTTTTTTTTAAAGAGATAAAGCAAAAGGATTCTGGCAACAGATCAGGCAGCCACTAACACACTATACTATTATGGTCTAAATGTTGAAATTAATAATGCTAAATCTGCTGGTATTTCTAAATTCCAGACATTATTCAGAGTTCACTGACTTTTCCACTAATGTTCTTTTCCTATTGCATGAGCCCATCGAGCACACCACACTGCACTGAGCCTGCTAATATTTTTAATTAGCTTTCTTTTTTCTCCAAGGCTGTGAAATAAACCTCTAATTCTTTCCTCCTTGGTTTAATGAATGGAAGGATAGAGGGCCAGGACTCCAAAGGAAAGTAAATAGGTTAGAAGGGCTAATCCATCTCCTTCCAAACATTAAAAAGAAAAAAATTCAACAGGAATAAAAGACCAAGTTAAGGATTGCAGCTGTTTTATTTTATTGTTGTTCTGTTTTATTTTTCCATTTTCATGATTTTAACCATTTATGAATTTTCCAAGTACTCACGAAAAACTTTAGAACTACTTTTAAGTGCAATTGAGGTTGCCTAACTAAACACCAGTGTGCCCAGATTTCCCCCTATTCTCTGAACACACTCTGGGATCTGAGGAAGCCATATAATAACAGAGGTTTGCAGACTTAAAGAAGGTGGTACTTGCCTGAATATGTTTACATCTTTCTTTCATGTTCCCCTCCCTGCACTTCTGCTACCACAAACTCTTCAAACCAGCAGCCTCCTACAGTCTCTATTCTAGCAATGTGGCCCTATGTTTTCACCTAAAGCAGCTCGTGATTTCACATTTAGGTCCTCCAACTCAAGCCAAATCAAGAGTATATGCATCTGTGTCGGGGTATTTTTGGCTTAGATTATAGTGAGTCGGTGCATTTTAAAAGGGATCTGAAAGACTTCTATTAGCATCCTAGTTAATGAAAACGTAAAGTTCATGTAAGGCATGTTGGCAAAGGTGAAAATTCAGGTAACCAAGGCCTCTCCATAGTCAACATATATTAATAGAGCAGATCTTGTAATCTCTGTGTATTTTCAGAAAGGCAAGTTGTCATACAATTTCATGAGCAGGACTTACTTCTATGTAGATGTAGTGCTTGCTCTTCTCTATCACGTTGACGTAAGCCGTATGGATGGACTCTTCGTGGTACTTTATACCAGCCGACCAATCAGCAGCAGAGCGGAGCAGCTACAAGGAAGCAATCAGAAATGCTGAACAGAAGACACCGGAGAACATACCAGAGGCATAACAGCAATGAACTCATCCTTCACTTTAGACAACTGAATGATCACAAAGGCTTGAGGGCCAGGTGTGAGTCCAGGGTAGGACAGGTCCTTGGACAGGTCCTTGGTTTGCCATTTCAGTATCAGTGTTCACTCAACCTGCTTCTCTCTCTTCAGACACTCAGCTGCCTGGTTTACAGTAAGAGCTTCCAGCACAGGTATTGAAGCAAATGTTAACTACACAGATGCAGGGGACACCTATGTTCAAAACTGAACTCAAGCACTTACGATATGACTGTGGTGGAGTTATTTAGCCTCTGTGCCTTTGCTTTCTGTCCTGTAAAAATCAACATCAATTTGAAAAGATTGTTTAAAGAGTTAAATGAATTACTGTGAAGTGTGGAAGCAGGCCTAATACCTAGCAAGCAATATGTTTGTCTGCTGTTATTAGTGAGAACATCAGAGGATGTATTTCAGTGGTAATGGACATGCTAGAGACACTTTAGAGTAGACTGTAATTGTGAATGGAGAAAGATAGCATGGAAGACTTTTTCAATACTAAGAAACTGTTGGTTATATATATTTTTTAGTATTCTGGTTGATGTTGCAGTACAATGCTGGTATATAGAAGATACTCAATAAATACTGACTTTTTGTAGGCAACAGAATGATATTAGAAGAATGTAAAAATAGCTTTGGTATTTCTAATTTGAAAAAGATATTAAAACTGTCTAAGATGGAGTGAAACTGAAAACAAAAGAATGGCTCATATTTACTAGGAATTCATAAAGTGATAATCACTTTTTTAGCTGTTATATAAAAAATTGGTAAAACCCTTTCTTTAATCTAAACTAACTTCAAAAATTGCATCTGTAAAGCCACTCAAATTCAAATCTAGGATTTACTAAAATCATTGTTTTTCTCAAAATATTTCTTTATTCCATATGAGGTATTTATGACAAACTAGCTTTCCTCAAAGTATTTAATTTCATCAGATGAATATGTGCAATTGTTGGAGGGTACTCTCATGGGTACCCTATTAACATTGTTGATACATACATTAATAAAACTAGGAAAAAGGAGTTAATTCCCTTTTGATTTAGAATTGTAAATTTCAAAAAGGACTTGCCAAGGTGTGTTGATAGCCTTCATTAGAATTTATAGTTTTTCTTTCAAAAGATGGAAGGGAGGAGGAGGAAACAAACGGTTTTTGTAACATGTGACATGTGACCAGATTGAAAAGACTGTTTCAGGAACATGGGAAACAGAAAAAAATATATATGGCTTAGGGGAAGGAAAAAGGATGGAGCCATTTTTTTGAGATACAGTGATTTTTGGAAGAATATGAGTCTGGCCACATGGCTGAGGTGACCAGTCTGTGTCCTTGGCCCAGGCAACTGTGAACTCATGGCCTCAATATGCATAAGCTGAGTGTGTGTGCTGAAGGGAGTCTAAGGAGTTTGGAGGTTTGAACTCCATGTTGGAGTTTGTCATATCTAATTGACTCAGATGCTTTGGGAGAGGCTGTGAGGAGGACTGAGATGGACCTGCTGTTGGTTCCTGTGTCTTGGAGTCTTTTTACTACCTGAAGTTAAAAAAGGATGCTGCCAGAAGAAGAAAAACATCACACCTTCCAGTACATGCTTGAAGAAAATCAGAACATGTCAAAGGAGGAAAAGAAGGCTGTCCTGTATTTGGAACACGTGCTGCTGAACTCAGATTAACTGGACATGTGTGAAGTGATCAGAACTGAAGGACAATTTGGACAATGGTGGGGTAACTGGATTTTTCACATTTATCTTGTAGTACATATTTAGGTAATCACTGTGTTTAATAAGAAACAGATTGTTCACTTTAATAAGAGTTTGGTCTGACTTTCAAAATCCTGGCTTTGGAATTTCTTAGTAAGTTGGCTGCTCATGGCCAAGAATCCACAGTTTAAAGTGATCTTCAAGTTTTTTTTATTCAGTCTGGGAGAGGCCTTGGGATAGCAGGCAAGATAACAAGAGTACCTAGTGAGTGTACAGTAGCTTAAAGATTAAGAAAAGCTCTTGCCTGATTAGTATCACATTACATGATATAGAGGCTTTTCCCTGGTTTAGGAAAAGATTGTAGAAAAAGAAGTTTTAGTAAAAAGAAAGCCTGCCCCCCCCCCATGACAATACAACGAAAGTAGGAATTTTTGATTTTTTTTGGGGGGGGGTTAACTTTTCTATCTATCTATGTATGTATCTATGTATCTCTGTACCTATCTATCTATCTATCTGTCTGTCTGTCTGTCTGTCTGTCTGTCTGGTCTGTCGGTCTATCTATATTACATCATTGTTTACCCCAGGTTTCTCCCATTTCATTAACACCTGTTAACATCTTAATCTTCTGTGTCCTCTGCCTCCCCCATTTTCTTCCACCTCCACCTTTCTTGCTCTGTGGTTCAGCTCTGTTGGCTATTTCAAATTTTTCTTACTTGTTTGTTTTCCTTCAAAAAGTGAAACCATCCCATATTTCTCTTTTTCTTTCTGGCTTATGTCTGCTAATATGATTCCTTCTAGCTCCTTCTGTACTGGAAACTGGAAAATTTAATTGTTAATAGGAATATTTAAATGTCTCAAAAGCAAATTCATGAGGAAAGTTTCAAAAAATTTGATCCACACTGGAAAAATATCTTGACTTGACACTGCATCCAAGGAAAAACATTAATGCTCATGAGTAGAAGTAATAAAGGTTGAACAAACGGAAGCTTCAGTTTTCAGTTTACTCAAATTTAAGGTGAATTTTGTTGTTAAAGTGCTTAGCTCTAAAAATAAAGGCTACCTGGAGAAGATTCTTATGCCACTCATACAGAGTTAATTCTATGTAACTCTGAAAACTGTATGAAGGTGAATAGCGGAATGACAGGACTCGATATCTATGATAAAGCTTTGCATTTAGTTTTTCTCCTTGAACAAGTTATTCTAATATCATGAAGGCCCTGCTTTCTTCATAATATGACTGAGCTCTCTCTCTTCTCCCTTCCTTTTTCCCACTTTCTTTATCATCTCTCTTATATACATAGCTACCAAAAAGAAAAAAATGGCATAACAGACACAAAACGCTATACCATGTGGCAGATAGTTTATATTCACCACATGGAAGCTTACATATCACCTGACAAATGATAATCTCTTACTGTCCTCAAATCCAGAAACCTTGCATGCACCTTCTTTCCTTTCTCATTCTCAAAATCTGCTCTATTTAAAGGTTTGAAAACACACTTGCATTGATATGAATTAGGCGTGTGGAACAAGTTTCAGTTCACAAGTCAAGTCCATTTGACTTCAATTGGCTACCTGGACAGCTATGTTGGAGAAAGGATTCTAGGAACCAGAAACAAAGGGAAGAAATCTAAAGTGGTCAGTGGCCACCATGATGTTGTAAAAGCATGAAGTCACACACTGGCTGTCTTTCCTGTGAAGGATAATAGCAAATGTTTCCCTTTATGAAGGCATTTAAATGTTGTAAATAAGTAAATTCGTAAGTCAAACAAAGAACATAATGTTATCAGCCAGTGAGAAAGCATAAACAAAACATGGAAGAGAGACTTCCTGATCCTATAAAACCACAGAATGGGAGAGGTCACACAGTACCATGGATTCCTTTGTTTGAGGCCAAACCACTACCGTGTTCCCTCAATAAAAACTCATTTAACTTTAAAAAGTCACCATATTTGATTAAACTTCAATTTGCACTTTAAGTGATACAGAAAATAATTCTTGGGGTTACTACTATTTTACTATTATTCTAATTACTTAAAAATCTGCTATATTTTGAAAATAAGAATTTGTCCTGTCTCTACCCTTGAACCATTCAATTTTGAAATTATACACAAGGCAAATAAATCCTTTAAATGCTTTATGTTCTCAAAAGTCTATACATAAAAACAAACAAAAAGTCTGGAAACAGTCAAATATGTCACATATTTTGATTGACTTCCTTTTGTGCTAAATTTAATATTTACTCTTGTGTTTACTCTCATTTTTCTTAGCTGACTTGACCAACTTGTCTTACATTTCTCTTTTGAATTCAATGTTTTAAATAAAGGCAGCTAAGACAAATTTCAACCTCCCCTCAAATAACATGCATAAATAAGGCTTATCTAACTGCCCTGTGTTTACTGAGAATCAAATCTAACCCACATTTTTCAAACCTCAAGTTTGAACACACAACTTTTAAGTATATAAAAAAGTGCATATTTCTGATTTCATATGCCTGCCACAAAATTCTAGCTAGAACTAGTCATTTTCTTTCGTATTGTGTCTAATTTTTAAGCTTACAAAGTAACCTTGTGTTATTCACAGTCCTAATCATTTACAGTAGACCCAAGTTGAATACACAGATTGAAATCTATTCTAGAAGAAAAACTTATTCTATTATTAACTCCAAGTTCTTTTCCTCAAGTTCTTTCTTTAAATAACCATTTTTCTATAGTTGATTGTCATCCATTTGTATCAAAATGTGTAACTATTTGAATAGGATGATCTTTTTTTCCTTAACAATAGGGAAAAGTTAGTTGAGGTTGAAAGAGAATCCTTCAATTCTTTTTTCACAGTATCTTTTTTTTTCTATTCATTTATTTATTTTAGTGCTAGTCCCCATATTTCTCCTGCTACCAAAGAATCCTTTACTTTTTCTACTTCCTAGGTGAAAAAAATGTATAGTAGAGGCTTTTAGCAAGTGAGAAAGAAACAGTAGTGGAGTCAGGGGGTGGATTTGGGACTGTAACAACAGAAATTGATTTCAGAAAGCAAACATAAAATGCAGCCCTTGATGATTGTGAGCACCCTGATCTTATTGGAAAAGCTTCTTTGTTCTTACTGGTACAACTTCAGACAGAGTAGTACTCCTTAGAATCTACCTTCATTCCCAGCACTTACCCACCAACCACTGTTTATTTTTTTCTACTACCATCCTTTTAATCCCTCTGACTGTTCCTCATCCTTTTAACCTCAGAAACCTCATTTCCGTTATTATGTTCACCAGTTCATAATTACTTTGTTTTGTCAAGTCATCTGCCATGATTCTGTATTTTACTCAAAATACATGGAAATGTCCAATATTTGTCTTTTATCCTTTCTTAAGTAAAATCAGAGAATTTTAATCCATAACATCTCAAAAAAAAAAAAAAAAAAAAAAAGCAAATATCCCAGGATTACCTACAGGCTTTATCTTCTAGCCAGTGCTCTTACCAAAGCCTTTGAAGAAATACTAGCTTCTCTAGGGGAGGGGAAAGTAGATGTGGGTAAGTTGGGTGGGGAGATAGGTTCTTGGTAGGCCCTGTGTCTGCATAAGGACACTTATGCAATGTCTATGCATTAAATGCTCACCTTTCCTCACTGCCATCACTCTATGACTTGATCTTTCTGATTTACTTCAGTATATATAATTCTCTTGCATTCTTTTCACTTTGCTCTAAATGGTGACATATTTTTGGTCTTTCCTTAGATTTGAATAATAGTCCCTCATGTGGAGATACCATATATTTTTAATCTAATCTTCTATCAGTGGGCATTTAGGTCATTTTCATATCTTAGCTATTGTAAATAACTGCAATAAACACTGAAGAACACATAATTTTTTGATTAGTGGTTACATGTTTTTTGGATACACTCCCAAAAGTGGGATTATTGAGTCATGGTATTTCCATTTTTAGTTTTTTAAGATAGTTCAAATCTCTTTACAAAATGACTGTATACCAGTTTACATTGCAACCAATGATATACTGAGGTTGCGCTTTCTCTACATCCTCTTCAACACTTCTTGCTGGGGGTCTTTCTAATATATGCTGTTCTAACTGGTGGTATGTTTTTTTTTTTTATCTTAAAGTACTTAGTTTCATCAACTGTAAAAATAAGGGGTCAAACAGTGTAATTTATAGATATGGTTAATACATAGGAGTCCACAAAAAAGTTTATTACAGAGTTGGGACTCCCCATTCATGTTACTTAGCTGACCAGCACCACAGAACAAGCACAGAAATGTTACTGCTTGAAGGACTGGGCCTTGAGAAACAAATTAAGTGGTATTATTTCACTCTCACCTAGCTAATTTATCACAATATAATACATTTTGCTGTCATTTGAAATCTACATTGGTTTCTACTATACATCCTTTAGAGTGTCCTTTGGACATTTTTCTAGAGTGTAGGAACACAGTTTTCTGGTAGCACAATTTTCATGCCATTCAAACTTGCTTAGTATTTTCCCCTTTTCTTTTTCTTTATTTTTGGTTTTTAATAGACAAAGAGAACAGAGACATGACATTAGTGGAATTTTTTCCCCTCAATTTGGTGGGGGATTGCCTAAAGAATAGTTTTTCTACTTTAAGCTGTCCAATTAATTAACTTATTTTTAACAGCATATTGTTTTCTTAGGGAAGTTGGAAGAGAGAGACACCATAGTTGGGACAATAAAATCAGTTGAAAGAATGTAAGTATAGGAAGTAATTATGTACAGAATAAGCAAATGCAATAATTTTCTTAAGTGGATCCAACTTATGTGAGAAAAAATTTAATTGCTATTGCAGAAACATATGTATGATGTAGAATTTGGTTTCAATACCATTAAATATAGAGAGTATGTTCTAGAAAGCAGAGGTAGCCAGACGTAACATCCCGGCCAAAATTTAATAGAACAGTCCCAGATGGTTAAGCTAAAGCCAACACCTAATGAGGATGAAAGTCTTGTCTGTGGGGAATTTTGGATGATACCTGAAGAAAATATTACATAATATTACATAAAACAAACTGAATTGTTTTCATAAGTGTAAAGTTTCATAAAATGACTTTTCTTCTAAATGTACTTCAATTTCATAACAAAAGTTACATAAGGCATCTAAACAGAGAATTCAGACAAGATTTCAAACTCTTTGATATAGTAATGTACTAATTCAATATGATTACACTAGTATTGCATCCAGTGCTTTCTCCACTAAAAAATGGTGGTTATCAAAAAAGCATGGCCTCTAGTTTCAATACTAAGCAGACAATACATTCATCTATGTGTGTTGTCATTATGTATTTTTTAAAACCAGCTCTGCTATTGTTACTTCTTCACACAACTGATAAAAACAAATTTGTAATAACTGGATGTAGAACTCTGTCAATCAAGATGATTAAGGCCTTAATCTAGGATGAAAGTGTTGTGTGTCCTTTAGAACTCTGATTGAAAAATACAGTGGGCCCAGATTTTCTGACATGAAGACTTTCACAAGTTTCCTGATCAGATCATCATAGGAGGTCTGAATTATATTTTATTTCAAAGTTAATTAAGAATACTCTAACAAAAATACTAAAAGTTACATGATATCGTTCAGACACCTCTAATAGCTAACGCAATTTTGAAGGGAATAAAAGGAGTTAATGGGGGTATCATATTAACTGATTTTTAAACTGCACTATAAAGCAATAATGAAAACAATATGGTATTGACATAAAATAGACACATGAATCAATGGAACAGATTTGTACGGTCATACATAAATCTAAGTATATATCAATACATTGTTGGTAGGAATGTAAATTGATGCAATAATTTTGCAAAGTGTCTGGTTTTACCTTAAAGAACTGAAAATGGAAATACTGCCTGACCCAGCAATCCCACTCTAGACCATCTAGCCTAAGCACATGAATCAAACAACTTGAAAAAACTATTATGTTCTACAATGTTTATTGTGGTATTATTTAAATAGCTAGGATATGGGGGAAAAATAAGTGCCCACTGATAGAGGATTGGACCAAGAAGGTATGACATATCCATATTATGAAATATTACTGTCATAGAAAAAGCATAGTATTACCATTTATAGCAAAATGGAAGGAGTTCAAGGGAATCATATGTAAAGCTGGTTAGAATCATGTGTAAAGCATTTAAAGACAAATATTGGGTATTTTAGAGAAAAAGACTTGGCAAAGTAAACAGTTATTAAAACTATCACACACATGAAAAGCTTCTGAGATTAACAGGGATGGGCAGGAGAAAGAGTAAAAGGAGTATACATTTAAGGGATAGTAGTAGGGAAAATAGCTAATAAAATAACACTTTAAAAGGGAAATTCTAATTCTTAAGTGATATGACTAGCTCAGTAAGTTCCATGTGACTTCATGCTATTAAACACAGGAACTGAAAAGTGTGGCATCAATGATTGAACCTGGCCATCAATTCACAAATTTCACTTTCTCAAGTGGAATCCTTGCAGTATCCACATGTTTTATGTACGTCTGGCATTCATAACTACTAGTCAAGCTCAAGATATCAGTATATCCAGGGACTGATCTGATTTATTTACTACCAACTACTCCAGGAAATTCAAAGTATACAAGCACTAACAGTATTCAAATGTCCATAAAATTTGCTACGCCTTTTGGGAAAATTCCATCAAGAAACTATTTCTTCCTGGAAATGCCAGTTTGATTTCCCTTGCTGAGAGATTTCATGAAATTCTTTGGCAAATAAGAGAAGTTTAGAATTGGGTTAAGTCCACTGTAATCCTAGCATGTTTCAACAGGAGAAACCAATGCTTTCGGCTAGAGGGTGGTTCACATCTCTTCTAAATGAAGCTTCTCTTGGAAACAAATGTCCAACTCTTATCGAGTATATCAGTCTCCTGGTTGTCAGCTTTTGTCACATGTATGACTAAACACGATACATCCTTCAAAAGTACTCCCACTCAGCTCTTAGCATGGTCAAAAGATCCCAGGCTACTTATTTGGTGTCAGGTTGCTGCCTGGAGGACCAAAACTTCAGCAGCTTCTCAGTCCCTTTGAAAAAATGTGTCATGTCCATTGCCTCAAGTCTACTGAGCCAACAACTAAAACAAGGCTAAGAGGTCCCAAGGTCTCTGGGTTTTCATCTGTGCACTAACAATTTCAAGACAACATTTGAAAAAATGTGTCATGTCCATTGCCTCAAGTCTACTGAGCCAACAACTAAAACAAGGCTAAGAGGTCCCAAGGTCTCTGGGTTTTCATCTGTGCACTAACAATTTCAAGACAACACGCAGGATCAGCATGCAATAACAATGGGGTTTGTTGACAAAGAGGAGATTGGGAAAAGGAAGGTTTGTAAGACCACAAGTGGCTGGCTGTCTCTCAGCAGATAGTGTCCAGGGTGTCAAGAAGTCCAAAGCAAAGTCTGTTCATGCAGGTGGTGATGTCCCTTCAAAAAAGGGCCTGGAGCTGGTAATGTACTGATAAGCAGTGGACCAGGATCCAACTTATGATGGCAGCATGAGACAGTCACAGGTGGGACTGTAGAGGGAACACCGCAGAAGCCCACAGCGATAGCTGGCAATGTCAGAGGCAGGGCCAGAGGTAGGTGTCACAGCCATGTCTCTGCAAAAGTTTTTGGAGGTCTGGAAGTCTATTAAGGGCTGGAGTTCTATGCAGGTGTGCAGAGATATTGAACAGAGGTGTAGAAGTCTACAAAGAGAGCTCAAAGTCCCAAGAAGTCTGTCTGTGAAGGGTCTGCAAGTCCTCTGCTCAATGTGTCTCTTTTGAAGCCATCCAATGAATCCCTTCTGAAGCCATCCCCTGAATGAATCAAGCTGGCCCCTGCCATGCCTTATATCCTTGTCAGGCTTTCCACTCTCCAAACTTGGCTGGAGCATTTTCAATTCTGTTTGACTGGTGCCAGTTAAGCACCAATCAGCTTGCTCCATTTTCAGTTCCTTAATGGACTCAAAACCTTGAGCAGAACTGGAAAGCTTGAACTTACTGATCCATTGAGCTTGAACCTGATTGGTCCCGTTTACTATCCTGGAGTCATATTCAAAAGAGACACCCCTGAAGCCTGTCCAGATCTGACCTGTAATGACTCCAGGGCATGCTCACTGGCAGAGAGCTCCGAAGAGCTGTGCCAGAGTCAGCCTCAGTGGGGCCAGAGGCTCGCTACACCTGGTGTACCTCAGTGGAGCCTGGCGTTGTGATTCCTGGTCTGCTGCAGGGCTGGAGCACAGGTCCAAGTGGCAACAGGGCAAGCTGCCACTGGGAACCTGGCTTGCCAGCCTGGCACACTGAAGGCCTTCCTCCCACAGGTGGCACTAGACCTTGCTGCTGCAGTTCCAGGGCTACCTGGCTCTAGGTTAGGGGAACCACCACTGTATCTGTCACAGCACCCACTGCCGGAACAACCTAGGGAGCACCCGCAGTGGGCTGCTGAGGTGGTAAAACCACCATGTCCAGCTATTTTTGAAAAGGGGTTAGTAAATTTTAATTTTCCTGGCCTAAAAAAAATTTTTTTTCCAGTAAAAATTGAGTAAGTCTGTTGGAAAGAAGCAGATACAGTACAGTTTCTTGTCCTGTTTCTCCCTTTAAGAGAAAAGAGAGAATTCTAGTCAACGGTTACCATCACCAGCTGTTCTGTGGAATCTAAGCTGCTCAACTCAAGAAAAAGATTTGTTTCAATGTACTGATTGTTTATTGGTGGTAACTTGGCATCAAATTTTCTTTTACCTTACCCTTCATGTCTTGGTCATGTATCCTAAGTGGTAATTAGAGCATTTGGAACCTAATTAGTTCTGCTTGGGGAAACTATCAACTGTTTTATACACTCTATGTATAACAGTTTCAGGACCAATTTTCCTCTAACCACCGTCCCCACCCCTTTCTCCTGCTCTGCTTTCATTGAGTGCTCTTGGCAAGCTTTTGAGAACACCCAGCACTGAAGGGAAACACCCAGGATTATTTTACAAGTATCAGCTGATGCTCCTGGAGTTGGCTCTCATGTCTGGAAAGTTTTTTTTTTTTTTTTTAGCTGAAGAACATTATATCAGCACGCCTGTAATCCTAGCTATCTGGGAAGCTGAGGCTGGGGACTGCTTGAGTCTGAGTCTGTGGTACCCCGGGCAATGAGAGCCTGCGGTTCCATGGGTAAAAATAGCAAGACCTAGTCTCAAAAACAAAAAAAAAATTATATCAGTGGAGGCAGGTATCCCTCAGGCCTGCTCAGCCAGTCTCCTTAGCAGATCGTGTCACCCTTTTGCTACAACTGTGTATCATGGTGGACGTGGAATTACCAGCAGTAGGTGCCCAATAATGAGTGGGCCCAGTATTTTTGTATTAAAAATTAAATAGCTGTGTTCCCTTCTACAGATGCAAGGACATGAATTTTATGTTATTTATTATGTAAAATGTTCTTTCTTCCCACTTAAGTAAATACATGGTATAGAGGTTTTGCGCACAGAACTCACCTGGTGACCCAGGAAAATGTCACTTCTTTGTTATAAACTTAAAAAACACTAAAGAAGACGTGGTGTTTGTAGCTAATCTTGATATAATTTTCCCAAGTGCTTGGCATGTCTTAGTTTACTTAATCATCATTTATGAGACAGCTACTAATAAGCACCAATCAACTTGCTCCATGTTCAATTCCTTAATGGATTCAAAACCTTGAATGTAGCTGGAGAGCTCAAACCTGATGGGTCCTTCTTTACAGAAGAATGAAATGCACACAGAGGTGAAGTAATTTGCCCCGAAGTTATACAACTAGTATGTAGCGAAACTGGGAACTGAACACAAAATTGGGCCCTACAAGTTGCCCACTACATCATTTTTCTCCTTTATAAATCATCAAATCTGTATTCTCTACATTCAGTAATGAACATAAAGTGTGGTACAAACAATAGACACAAGGATGAATTTTACTAAATTCTTCAACCATTTAGGTTAAAAGTCATTTAACTATTGCTATACAATAGCTAACAAAGTGAAAGGTTTGAAAATATGACCCCAAACTCAAAAAAATTAGCAGCCCACAACACAGCTAGGAGTCTAATTCTCTGCTCCATTCTGGATTTACTAGAAAATCAGCACTAAATTAGAGCTTCCACCCACTATGGACTCTGTGTTTGACAGGACAACAAGCATGTCTAGAACCAGATGGACAATGTTCAGAGTCAGAGCTGTGAAATGAACCAATATTGTACAGAACTTCACAGAAATGGAGAAATGGCTTAGAGTTACTTTTATCAGTTTCTGGTCACCTCAAATGTTTCTGTCTTCAGAATGGTGACCCACTAGGTTATACCCACTATGCTCACAACTGTAGGTATTCTGGTAGTTCTGAAAAACATCGACTGACAACCAGGACAGACCAGGGTCTATGCAGGCTAACATTTTTAAATTTGCAGTGGAGATATTTATTTCATAAAAGGAACACTAATCTAAAAATATTAAATTAGTAATTGTTAAAATTACTGTAACAGCCTCTCCTTGTTATCATTCTCTTTCTAGTCTAGTAAGTTCTTCATATGTAAAAACTTCAGTCCCGATAGAGTGTTGGGAATGAAATAGAAACAGATGTGCAACAGAGTGAGAGCTCCTTAGTCAATGAGGCTTGGAAATACTCAGACTCTCACATTAACTTTTAGTAATTTCATGATACACATAGCATAGAAAAGGAACTAAGATATTCTGTGTTAAAAAAAAAAAAACTGCAAAAACATGTCCATGGAAATCATTTAGGTGTAATAGCTATCAAAAGGTAAAACCCAGCTTGGGAAGCTCTGATTTAATTAATCTTCATAAAATATTCATAGATCATACTTTCATTCAAATGCAAAACAGAGGTCACAAATGTTCTCTACGATCAGTTTCAATGAAGTGGCTCAACGCTCCAGGCCATCCCCCATCGAACTTCTACCAGCAAAAACTCATCAATCACCTCTTAAGAAGAGATGACTTCCACAGTTGGACTACCACCTTCCACGCAGGCATGTGTCTGAGAGAGGACACTTAGTCCTGCCTTTCCCATTACCCAAACCCTTCACTCAGAGCTTGGCCTACACTTTCACACTGGCATTTAGTCCCAGGCCATACGTTATGCTGATAACTGAATTCTTTAACATGACAGCTTTCTCTCCTACAGCTAACAATTCCCAGAGGCAGAGAACGCCTTTGTAGTAGCCTCCTCAACATCTAAGTGCATATGGGTAATTTCAATGTGCAAACAAATGGCACTTAATAAGTAGATGTTGACTGAATAAACAAATTCACGGATGAGTGCATCGGTAGATTTCCTTTTACATCAATTGTTTTTGGAGATTCCTGAGTCCAGACTTTCTGGGATCAACAGGGTTAAACCCAGGAGACTGTTAGAGATGAGTGATCTAGCTCCAGGGCTAATACAACATCTAGTACTTTACAGAGATGGTGTTTCATGGAGGTATTTTGTGCAGTGGATATGCAGATTACCCATCACACAAGGCAGCAGGATGAGCATAGCAAAACAAGGTTTTACCAACAGACATCCAAAGACATATAAATATATGCAACCTAGGACAAAGCATCTTTTGTGGATCATAAATATCCACAACTCCCTGCAAAACATTTTCAACAGATGCTTAATTAGCATCTGCTAACTTCGATAAGATGATCACTGAGTCAAGTTAATGCCATCTCAAAACATAAATTCTCTTTTTTTAAATATCAAGGCTCCTATTTTATCTTACAGCATGGGCAATTTTCTCTTCCAAGTAGAATACAATTAAATAGGGTCATAAAATATTCATTAACTTACATATGACTGTATATCTATCTGTGCCTCTAAGTTTAAATTAGTTGTCTCCTTTAGCCTGGAATGACTAAGTGTTTGCTATAGGGATTGCTCTCTAGTGGTTTATCTTTTTGATTATTCCATTATTTGATCTATGGTCTGGAATGTCTTTTTATTTCTTATATACACATAGCTCTACTTGCACATAGTACACAGTATCTGTCTGACTCAGGCATTTTATTTATACATAATCAAATTCACTAGCATCCAAGTCCAATATAAGTCCATATTTGTGATGGCAGCAGCAGACTGCTAGGTCTCTATTTAAACAATATTTTTGCTGCTAATAGTAATGACTTTGAATGAAGGGCAGTGATAAAGGTAGTCACCCTAGTTCTGTCCCTGTATGACCTTGAATACTAAAGCTGGAATTGGTAGAGGAAGTGAGTTGAGTAACACAGAACTCGACTAACATTTCATTCCCCGACTCTCTCAATAACCAGCAACTTACTGGGCAGTCTCATAACTCTACTGGGGCTGAATTTCCTGATTTGTAATTTGATGTGGTGCTTGGACTAGAGATTGTAAACTTCTCTGACTCTACTAGGCAAATTCTTTTCTCTACTGGAAGAGCTTCTAGAAGGCATTTGGGTAACTAAATTTGGTTAACAAAAATTAGATTGAACTATAACCAGTTCCCAAGATGGTAAGTTTCAGCCATATTCCTGGTGCTCAGTCAGTATTACTGATTAATATTAGTGCTCAATCACTAAGTAAACAGTGCCACCTGCTAGGGTGCCTTCAGGAGGAATACAGGACAAGCCTCTTTTCCATTGGTATTCTTTAAGGACATGAATTTATTATACTTGTTAAGAAATTTTATGAACTGAATGCATTTTAAACAGAAAATAAAATATTACAATAAAAAAGGTTGATTCAGATTTGTTCTGGAATTGTGTTTACTGAAAAGTCTGAAGCCAGCATATATGGCACTGTGTCCAACAAAAATCATTTCACCTAGTAGAACTTTGAGAAAAAGAACAAGATTACCTGCACATTAGCATGGACAGACCCAGGCACTTGATATTTCAATTCATGGGCTGTTGTTTGAGATTTTGGAAGCAGAAAAGGATAAGAAAGGGACCGATATTTTGACTTCATAATCTAAAATAAAGAAAAACATAAATTATTCAAATGAATAAACAATTGCAGCTTTTCTTACTTTGTGATTATTAAAAAAAAAAAAAAAACTAAAAACCTGGTTGCTCATTTGGAAAGACAATGAATAATGTCAATGGTGAAGAGGCTATGAATTATTTATTTTTGTTTTCTATTTCCCATATTTCACTTTTCAGTGAGCATGCATTCCTCTATATTTTTATATATCTTCATTATTTTAAAAAAATAATCTTTTTTTCAGAAAGGTACATAATTGCAAAAATGAGTATACTGTTTGTAAACGGATTTTTACTATGTTCTAGACATCTTGCCATAGTAACATAGCACTATGTACCACTTTTAATAACAGTAGAAAAATGGCAGGGACAATCATAATTTGTTTAATAACTTCCTACTAATGAACACTTAAGCTCTCATGTTGTTTGAATTATTAGAAACAATATCAAAATACATTACACCATATTGAATTGCTTCTTAAGCTTAAAAAGCTGAAATAAATTTTCTGACTCAAAGGTTATATGATTTTTCAAAGAAAGTAAGGTTGCATTACAGCATTCCATAACTTTCAGGAGTGCACCATTGAGAGGCAATACATGGATATATTACATTCATTTCACCAAAGTAATATTGCTTTGTTTATTAATTCATCCTGCTTAAATTATTATGAAAATAGTTTCATTAATTCTAAGAGCTCCCACTAAATGTGTGTATTGTTACATAAGTGAACAATAAAATGTTAAAGCTAATTTTTCCCCCCAACTTATTAGGGAGACAACCGCCTAATCACTAGTTAAAGGAAATAATGGATGATGGCTATTACTTAACTTGCAAATGCTAGGTCAAGCACTTACAAGCAATGTAGGCATACTAAAAGAGACCCAATCTAGAGAGGAAAACATGACCCCATGCTTCCCATCTGCTCACTCTGCCAGAGCCACCCTCAAAAGTCTGTGCTAACAGGAGTGCAGGGCAAACCCAGAACTGAAGGACTTTAGAATCTGAACTCTCATCTCAGCTAGACTCTCTCCACTAGACACACACTAACTTCCAAGGAACTGGGGGTCCAGGCAGACATTTAATCAACACTTACTGTTCTAGATAGCATCATGGTTAGAAACATAGAAGCTCATGATGGCATTTATCCTCAGTGCTCTAAATTGTCTGTGGCATGAAAATTAAAGAAGCCTTCCTTTGTCTTTTTCCAGAGGCCCTGGCAGTCTCAACCAAGCACCAAACGCTGGATGGGCGGTACAGCTGAAACTGCTCAGCCCCAACTGCCAACCCTTGTGGTTTCTCCGCTACCAGTCCTGTTTCTCTTCAAGGGGACCGGATCACAATGAAACCATTCATGTACCTTGGTGAAGTTCCAGCGCTGAATGAAGTGACGTGCCACGTCGCGAGCCGCCTTCCCGTGGACTGCAGAGGCAATGTCATGCCAGGGCATCCGGGGGGTGGTGTACCTGTCGATGAAATCTGCCCGGGGGTACCAGGCAAGCTGTATCACTGCCTCTGTGCCAGGATAGGACTCACCTGGCTGTACTCTGGCCCAACGATGTTAAGTAAAAGGAAATGGCTAATGCCCACGAATGCACCTTCTTGGCTTCAGCAGAACAATCCTTTCTAAGCAAGGGAGACAGAGGTTCCCACATGCTTCCCACATGTGGGAACATAAATATGTTTCATTCGCTTCCTACTAGTGAATCACTAGACAAGATAGACCTGAGTTAAAACAACTACCCAATGCTGTTTACTTGATAGTTATGTTTTTCTTTTTTCATCCTGGTGAAATCATATGTAGGGCCATCTTTCTCCTCTTAGACATAGAAGCACTGTGATCATGTGAAAATGTGTCATTCTAATGCTAGAAGATGAAGATGAAGCCAAAAAGGAGATGATCAAAGAGAGGATGTCATCTCTTGGAAAATAATAAATCATGCCCCTCCTCCCCCAAATATGCCTGGCGGAAACCTGGAAGTTTCAAACAAGTAAGCTAAGCCTCATGTTCTTTTTTTCATATAACTCACCAGGAAAAATCCTTAGTCATAGTCTCCAAAGTTTTACCAAGCATTCAGAACAAAACAAAGCCAATGACATCATGCATGTGGTTACTTTTTGAGATGCTGACAAGGGACAAAATACAGGCATCACTCACTAGCCTGGTACTCACCAGCAAAAGGCTTATCGAGTTGAACCCAGTCTTTGAAGACAAAATTGCAGTAGTCCTTTCCGTGCCAGAACCTGGTCTCCCCGTGCAGTTCCCCAACGCCCGTCTGCAAGCTGCGGATGGAGCTGGTGTCTGTGAGAGCAGATACGGGGTCAGTCAGGCCCAGGTAGGAGGTGCAACACTCATTTGTCTAGACACCTGGAAACTTCAAAGATTCCTAACTAGGGCTCATGTGTCCATTTTGTCAGGGACTGCAGGCTCAAAAATTTCAAAACTCTCACACATTTGTCATTGGTGAGGGGTGAGGAAGTAAGGAAGAAAGAAGGAAAGGAAGGAAGGAAGGAAGGAAGGAAGGAAGGAAGGAAGGAAGGAAGGAAGGAAGGAAGGAAGGAAGGAAGGAAGGAAGGAAGGAAGGAAGGAAAAAGAAAGAAAGAAGGAAGGAAGGAAGGAAGAAAGAAAGAAAGAAAGAAAGAAAGAAAGAAAGAAAGAAAGAAAGAAAGAAAGAAAGAAAGAAAGAAAGAAAGAAAGAAGAAAAGAAATCTAGCTTTCTCAGGTAGCTGAACAGCTTATTCTCACCACCTACCAGATGACTGGAAGAAATGGACCACAGGGTGATCTGTGAGCAAGAAACTCATGAGGAGGGGTGAGGGGTGAGGAGAGAGTAGTAAAGCCAGGTCAAAAAATATGAGAGGCAGAGACCATAAAGAATGCATGCCTTTCTCTTGCCTCAGCTGCCATGGTGCACACATGATTCACAGCTCTTGCCTTTGATGTCTCAGAAAGCAAGACTTTGCAATTTGGAGACAGCTCTTGATTCAGCCCTGGAACTGACAGGTGACGGGACACAGAGTTTCACCTTCTGGGTCAGAGAGTCTTTATAAGTGAAAGGAAGAATTTGGTCTAGATGACATGGAAGGTCTTTCTGGCTTTGACTTTATACATGCCATCCATAAAAACGTGCCACCATACAGAAAGTTCAGGACCACACAGGTGCAAAAGCAGCATTCTGTTGCAAGGTGTAAAACATCTATGCGAGACCATTTTAATTCCACGTCAATACTTTGAATTCAATAGATCGTACTTTTATGGGACACATGGACCATAAAGACAACTAAGCAGGAAGATTAGCAGAACTACAAATCACAAATGCAGTGCTTGGCACAAAAAACACACTTCACAAGCAGACACTGCATGCAAAATCACACTTGCTCCATGACTAAATGGTACCACTTACAGAAGTCACTGAGAGTACTACCCTTAAGAGAATGTGAGGGTCATGTATTGCCTAGAGAGGGTCAAGTCCTAAGAATTTGTGTGCATAGAAGCAGGTGCCAATATCTCATTCTGGTTCTGGGGTTCCCAATACACAACCCCCAGCACCATCTCCCTCTCATTTCCCATTGACAGGTCTACTCTGCATGCCTCCATGCAGCTCATACATTATTCCATTAGCCTGGAGTGCTCTTCCTGCTCTTGGCCGGATATTATCATCCTACGGAGACATGTTAGCAGTTCCCACGCTCAAGGCACACTTCCCAGATCCCTGTCCAAGAGGCATCACTGGCACTGCTCCTGTGCTCACCTCAGAGACTGATTGACAGCATGTAGGAAGCATCCACACCCTTCCCAGGGTTGCATAGTATCAGCCTCTCTGCATGGGGTAGTTCCTGGCATTCAATTGGCAGTTAAGAAACATTTTTAGGACAATGGCTTGAACACAGTCACTAAGTCACTACATACTGCTGAAATACTATCGTAATCTGGATAATTAATCATCCAAAGACTACCGGAATTTTCTATATCAAGATCACAGTTCAGGGTGACATGGTGGTGGGAGAACCTCAGGGTATACAATGAAGTAAAAAATAGATATACAATCAAGTTAAAAAAAGAAAATATCCTAAGAATGTTAAAGATCAACACAAATAAATGATGTTAAAAATAGAATTCTGTTGACTTCTCTCAGTGATGTCTTTCTTGGTTGTACACAACTGAAAAGTCAAAGAGCTGGTTGGTTGTTTTGCTCACCTGTTGGCTCTTGATAATAATCATGGTATTGCTTCTCTCTCTCTTTTTTAAGGAAGCAAAAAAGACACAAAGAACAGATCAAAGATGGGTTAAATTCCAAATTAAGAAAATCTATAACTTGTTATTATTTGAGCTATTCTAAGCCAAAGTTTTACATGTCGATATAAACTTGTTTGAAACGAACTTTTGGGCAATTCCAGGACGAGGCTGGAGTCAGGGAAATGGGTCAGGGAGCTTCTCAGCCCATGCTTCTGGTGCTGACACCCCAGTTAACTGTGTTCATGCTGGGTGATCACCCTGCACACCCTCTGCACTACCTCTTCATGGGTGACTCAAAACACCCTGGGCTGACCCTGTTTGAGGCCTTGGGCTAAGCAAACAACCAGAGCTTGTGACTTAAATCCGGGAAAGCTACAGCGTGGAGTCCTGTGCCCAGTATGTGGAGGTAGGGGGTTTGGAGGGGGGGTGCCAGCCAACTGGAGCTACAGCTGCGTCAGAGCCTGAAAGTATGGGCTCAAACATTCACCGCCACCTCTGTACCATCATGGACAGCCACAGAGCCACAGAGGTTCAACAAGGAACCTTTTGGTGTGACACCCTGGTCACTGATGTCACTAGCAGGATGGCTGTCTGTGTCATCATCATCTCTTGAGATACTGACAGTCTTTAAAAGGCAGGCTTCAGGAGAAGTCATGGGACTGTAGCTTAGATCAAAGGGAGACGATGTTGCCTTCAAGACTCTTGTGGGGAGTGGGCAGAGAGACTGAAGAGAGGATGGACCTGTAGACTTCCTCATGCTTTGACATGTCTGGTCTGTCCAACTCCTTGCACCCAGAGTATAATTTGGGACAGAGATAAAGAACCTTTCAGGGCAAAAGTCCTGGTATGAGGAAATATACATGCTGAAAACAGCATAGGATAATAGGGTCACACTAGCAAAGACACTGAGGTACCCCAAATGCTGTCCTAGCTCTCAAATGGTTAGGGTCAAATGGCTATATGTCCCCCCACACACTTGCTTACACATTCCCCAAGTCCTTGCTTCAGTTTTTTTTAAATCTTCTGTTTCTAAATGAAAATGAGACTGCCCTTAGGGCTTGCTGCACCTTGGCTTGCAGGAGTTTGCTCTAGGCTTCTTATTGTTCCAACTCATTTGGATTATGAGTAATCTTTTATCTTCCCCTACCACACACCCCCAGGGCACTTTAAGACAAGTTTGACCCTAAAAAATAGAAACCCTCTGCTCTAGTCTTGACTTTCAGTTGCCCCCATTTAGGTTTTCAGGACTTAGCTCTCCAAGAATTCCAGCTGTGAACTGCCCCCAGGAACTGACTCTCTAGTTTCAAGCTGCTTTTAGTACCTGCCTACATTTCCTGCATCACCTCAGTCCCCACACACCTACCTCTTCTCATCTCCTGCCTCTGGAATGGGGCCCCTTGAATCTGGGGGACTCAAGATTCCTTCAAACATCTAAGAAAAATTATGAATCTTCTCCTTAGCTATACACAGTCACACCCCTGCCAGAATGTCGTGTACAAAACCGGGTCATTTCCTGGACCATTCACATTCCCTTTAACCCTTTCTCTCTGGGTTATTGAGCAATTCATAGGCCACCAGGTCCTGGGAGCTTTTCTGCCGAAGGGTAATCTAGGTCACTAAACAGCTGTGATGGCTGTGCACCCACAATCTTTTCCAGGAAAGGCATTATGGATGTTTATGCACATTACGATAATTTTCAAGAGAGTGGGTAGGGAATGTCTTGAGAACGGATGTCTTTTTTTAATTCACACAAAGGTGTCATAGAACTTCCTCAGTTTAATGGTACCTGCCTTTATAATGTCTCTCTGCCATGCCAGATTGGAAGAACACAGTAGTTTTCTACTTGGTCTCTGCTGACTCTCTTTCCTTGTTCTAGTAGAGATGAAAATAAGGATGATGATGATGTTGACAATGATGATAATGATGAATACAATAGTGATAATGTGACTGACACATATGCGAAAAGATCTTATTTAGTACCAAGTGTTAGGCCGAAGACAATGTTGCGCAACACAGGCACCCCAACATGAGGAAGGCAAAAAGAAAGAGGCAGTTAATTAGAAAAGCTCAGCTGAGGGCTGACCAAGAAATTCAGTCATCCAGACTTGTTCCTTTGAAGGTCCTTTTATATTGTTTTACAAGCTAATCTATACATTTGCATTCCTACTCTGAGACAAAGGTAAACTATGGTGGACATGTTAGAGACCTACTTTGTTTACAGCTGGGTTAACCATAGTTATCTAAGAGGTTATCAGTTTGTTTTCTTTTGGGGGGGGTGAGGGGGGAGTGTCTCTTAGAGAGGGAACTTTGTGCTCTAAAATAAGGGAGTGTAGCGCTGAATTGCTCAGTTTATTTTCAAGCTTTTAACTTCCAATATCAGCTTAGTTCTGAGCTCCTACTTATACTCATTATTTTATCCAATTCTTCTAATTTTTCATATAGACATAATCATCCTCAGTCTTTTAGATGAAGAAAGCATATCCAGTTTGCTAGGGGTAGGGTCAATTTTCAAGCTCAGTCTGGGTCTTTGTTCCATCCCACTCACCACTGTACTCAGAGAGCTCAGATGCATGGTGTAAGTGGAGCAGGAAGGAGAGCGCTCTTCTCTCACACTATTGTCTCTATTCTTTGTGAGCCTGACCCAAAAGAAGGAAATACCAGAAAACAATCTCTACCATGTTTCCTTTCAAAGTCCCTGTGGGAAAAGTCCTGGAATGTGCCTCCCTTGCTACTCTGTTGCTACTACCAGTTTGCTCTCTCTGGTGTCTCTCAGGACCCAGGCCAGGACTATGACTGGTGGTGCCATTGGTGTCTGTGTTGGATGGCAGTGTCCTCACTGTGCCAATCACTCTGATGTCACAAGCCCGGTACCATTTCCCTCCTAGAACTAGAACAATCTCTCACAGTGACAATGGAGAATCAGGAGCCACTACATAGCATGGAGGGTACCAGGTCACATCCTGGGGTTGCCAGGAGTCTGGTTCTTATCCTCACATTCAAAAGAACTAATCTAACCAGACTAGTGGGGAATTAATAGGTTCTTGGGAAGTAATAGATGTGATCATTTTCAAAAGAGAGTTTATACACTCTAAGGACTAGTGCTTTCACTGTTAGTTTTACTTGACCATCTAGCTGTGGAACAAGGTAGGTGCCTCAAGAGATCAAAGACAGCTTGAAAGTTTGCTTGGTAGGTATTGACTATGGATGAGAAGAGCTCAACTTTACTTTTAAGTTTTCTTTTCTTCTGGTTACCAAAGTCAATAGATGAAAGCATATGTAAGTTGTGTTTATGGTGGGAAAATTAAAAATGTACTAAAATGAAGCTATCCTTCATCCTTCCATTAGTCCATGTTCAGCTCCATCAATAACTTGTGTCTGCAACAAACATCATCCTTAATGCGGAAAAACTGAAATCATTTCAATTAAGATCTGGAACCAGGCAAGGATGCCCACTCTTATCACTAC